>JARJED010116227.1:0-11342 GCA_030264515.1 Sepedophilus sp. GC000190 | reverse complement strand
TTTGTTCGCTAAAAATCGATTCTGCCCAAGTGTGCGGCGCACCGACAAAAGCGCGCGCGACAATTAGCACGGCGACAAAACCGCGCAAGTATACATAAATATATACAATGAAATTAATTTTACAAGAATTTAAAGCAAAACAGTTTAAAAATCTATTCCATTTTTAAGAAATAATAATTATATTATATACACTGCAGTGATTCTTCACCCTAACAAATAGTGAAGAGGAATTTAATCATAAAATTTAAATTAAATATAACTACATTTCATTAAATTTATCTTGCAAAATTTCATTGAATTATTCCAGAAGTAATTTCTTTTACAAAAATCAGTAGATTCAGCTTGAATACCATTAATTTATTTATTTTTTTTTTCCTGAAATTTCAATAATTTTTGTTGGAATTTTGATGAAAAGTTATGTTTTTCAATTAGATTTGCGCTGAAGTCGGTTAATTTTAATAAAATTAAATTTTTATAGAATTTTATCAATTTTTTGTACAGTTTCGTTAAATTTATCAATATTTTGATGAAATTTTGTTGAGAAAAAAAATTAATTTTGATAGCTTATAATAGGCACCAGAAATGTCGTTTCAACTTAAAAAAAAAATCATTAGAAATATCATTAAATGCAACTTCAATTTCAACAGTAAAAAAATATATTTCGAAAATAAAAAATGTTATTTTAATTTTTTTAATATTTCAACTATATTTTATTGATAAAAGCCTAATTTAATTAGCTATTCAATGTTTTAAGTATTAAGAGCAAAAAATTAGTTTCTGCTATTAACTGTTGCAAAAATCATATAAACTATCAACAATTTCAAAAGTAAAAACTGCCAAAGCAACTGACAAAAATTGTAATTTCAACTGTGAAGTTATTTCGATTGTCAATAATCAAAATATATAATTGCCAGTATCTCTCAGTTGTCCTCTGTAACGGTGAAATAATCTGGAAATATAGAAAACGTAGAAAGCTGCAATTTGGTACACAGGTAAAATAGCCCTTATAGCCCTTCGCCCAAAAGGGTGCACGAATATGTTTTAATCCTGGAAATTCTTCAGAATCAAGTATTACGAGTAAGAGTAACTTCACATTCTGCAGTAAATTTAGCTTATGCAACCAACTTCACATTATGCCGTAAATTTAGCTTATGCAACCAACTTCACATTATGTCAATGCACGTCAATGTGGATTAAATAAGATAACCGTTGATTTTTCAACGGGTATAACTGCTAGTCTAATATAATTATGAAATTGTTAAACTGTTAAATTTACAAATAATACGATTTTTTTAAATTTCGTTATTTTTTGTTAAATATTATTATTATTAGCTATGGTTATAAGACATTAAATTTTAATGAAGTTTTATTGAATTTGTTAATAAATCATTGAGTTTTAAAAAATAAAAAAGTGAAATTACATTTAATTTTACCCAAACACTCAAAAGTCCCTGAATCTTTGTAAAATTCTATAGAATTTTGATCAAATCTTAATGAATTTAACTAAAAATTATGATATATTCCTGAAATGTTATTTATTTTGTATGAAAATCTAATAAATTTGAGCAGAGAATATTAAATTTTAATATTTTTTAATTTAATTTAAATGAATCATTAAATTCTGATAAAAAAATACCAAGAGTCATCAAATTTTATTAAAATTTCTTTCATCAATTTGTTCAGAAAAAAAATGAATTTAAAAACAAGATGATAAAAGTTTATTAATTATTTTTTTTGTTATTTTCCTGTTTTTTGTTTGAGAAATTCATTATTTTATTTATTTATTCATTTAGTTTTCGCGGAAATCTTTGAATATTGAAATTTATGTGAATATGCAAATAAATTATTGAATTATAATATTATCTCCCTATTGATGAATTTTGTATATTTTAAATGTGAAATTTGTTAAATTAATATATTTTCCTTCTTATATTCTTCAACTATTTGAGTTCATTTAATTTTAATATTTTTTGTGAGGTTTTATTTAATTTGACAAAAAATATTGGATTATATTAATATTTTACTAAAAATCAGATTTCGTTTTTAAATTTAATTGAGTTTGATAGGAAACCCTTGCATTTTGAAGAAATCTACATTGAATATTGAAATCAATTAATTAAGATTGACAGCATACTATTGAATTTTGATAATATTGTACAAAAACATCGTTTTTTTTAAATGTTTGTAAAATTTTATTTAATTTAACTTGAAATTATCCAACATTGATTTAATTTCTTTTTATTTTACATTAAAGTATTGAAACTTTTAGAAATTTAATTAAATTTAACGAATCAGCATAGAGTTTTTTTTTAATTTCATTATATTTTTGAGAAATTTTATAGAATTTGATTAAACATTGATTTTCAAATTCTATTGAATCTGACTGTTAAACATTTTTTTGTTATCAAATTTGTTCAAATATTATTAACTGTTATTGAATTTTTGTGAACCTTTATTGAATTTTGGTAAGAATTTATTGAATTTGACAGTAAATAATTGAAATGGAATGAAACTTGTCTTTATATTTGATTAATTTCTATGAAATTTTGTTGATATTTCTTTAAATTTATGGAGATTTGTTCAATTTCATTGTTTTGTTTTAAATTCCTGTGAAATGAGTTTAATAATATCAATAATTAATCACAATAATCTAAAAATGTTTATGTGCATTTGCGCAGTTTTGTCGTCGCGTTATTTTGTTTGTGCGCTATTTTGTCGCCGTGTGCTATTTTGTCGCAGTGAGCTATTTTGTCGTCGCGCGCTGTTTTGTCACCGTGCGCTATTTTGTTGAAAAATGTCGAATGAAAATTTTCATAAATAAGGTAGTAATTGGTCCCCGAAATTACATGGTGTTTTCTTATGGGAGTATTCCCCTTAAGTCGGCGCTCTTTTGTCGGGCTATCACCTACATGCCTATATAAAACTCACAGCGAGTGTTATAAATTTGGTTCTTCCGCGCCTGCTCGCTAGTTGAATATCATAATATATAAATTCTTAATCAAAGAAGAAACAGTTAATATAACATACATTTGAAGTTTATGTGTTATTTTTCTGCAAAAGTTCAGTGAAACAATAAGCAAATTTCAACAAACAAGATTTTTATTATAAATTTAATTTGCTTTCATGTTTTATGTACAAATATGAAAACAGTATTTTTATATAAGATATTACTGGCTATTTGTTGAACTGAATAGATTGTGAAAACACAAAATGAACAGATTTTGCGATTCTAGCTTAACTTTGTAGTAAACGTAAAGATGTGATCATTTTCCTTTTGACCCAAATAGAATGTTGTTTCCAAGTTAACTTTAATTACTATGAAAACATAATATAGAATAATTAAATTGTAATGCAAAATTCAAACTTGAATCTCTAACAAATTGCCTGTTGTTTTTTAAGTTTTACGTATTTACATGTATCTTCTTAATAAAGTATCCTGTTCAGAACACATTTTTTAGCAACTCTAGCGACCATTTGACATTATAAGTGCTAAATATACACTCGCTCGCATTTAATCCTATACTCTTATGAAAATTAATTAAAATTTCTAGCTCGAAAATTGCGAGACGTTCCACTTATCCCCCATCGCTTTATTGCACGGCAGTGTCGATGCCACGCAGGAAAATATGAAATTAAACGGGAATGTCGCGACCGACAACTGGGAAAACGTCCTTCTGCGTGAAAATTGCACGTTGTGTGCCCGATTTCCGGTCGCGCTCATCGCGTAGAAAATTTCCCGTTGAACAGTGAATTTTGCAAAAATGAATTCACAACTGCAATTTCTTCTTCTTCTCGAATAAAACCGAAGCCGCTAGAGCGGCGACGAGGCGCGAGCTCGCTCGGGCTTCTAGTTTTTTTCCAGCCATCTTCCACTTTTCTTTGGGATTAGTAGGACACTGGGTTAGTTCAACGAACTCTTGGACTGCATGCATCATTATTACAATAATCCGTCTTCTTCGTTTTACCTTGTTATTATTATAGTTGTTGGAAGGTATTTCAATTTGGATGGGATTTTTTTCGAACCTTCCCTACGAATTAATTTAATTGAATAAAGGATTCGAGTTATAGAAATTATTTTTTTTCTGTAACTAGACGTTGTTAGAAGTGAATAGAAATTTTCAAATTTGTTATATATATAATTCCAATTTATTTTATTATTATTATTAATCTGCTTCAGATAAATAACTGTAATAATTTATTATTTTGGAAATATAGTATTCATTGTGTTCAGTTTTTTAAGAGTTGATTTTGTTGGTAAATCATATCGTGGGTACAATGCCAAAATCACGCATGTGAAAATTTCCAGTTTTGACAAAATAGGTTTTTAGTTCGTTCTTTAGGCATTGAAACAAATGCGAAAACCCCACAACAATCGGGTATAAAAAGGGTTTAGACTCACTACAAAGGGGGAGTTTGGCAATGATAACTTTGGCAATGATAACCTTTAAGGTTAACACAGTTGCTTCTGAACATTCGTGATTTTGACATTGAACCGACGATATAACCTTAATTAAATAATTAAGGTTATAATTATGATAAGTGTAGCAGCACCACTGCACAAAATCGGCGATATGCCTGTACACCAATATTTATCTGTAGTACTGTAGGGCAGGATTCCCTAATCATTTTGCAATCTTCATACTCAATAAGTTACTACAATAGAAATAAATCGATTCCTAACATAACATCAATAAAGTGAATTGCAGGAATATTCAATTAACATTAAAATAAAAAATAGTTGCATGGCGGAAATAGACATTTTACAGACCGGGTTCGATCTGCAGGGCGTAGATTTGTAATTCCTGCTGTAGGGAAACAACGATGAAAGTTACTACAATTTGTAAATCCCAATTATTACATTATCATTCGTCGCAATGTATTGTAAAAGTGAAAAAAAAAAGTTTTTGAGAAATTTATGAAGATACATCTTTTGGTGTCCCCTGAACATGTTTTGTCTATTTACAAAAAAAGTATGTCTATGTACTTTTATGTCGTGCATTTTCTCATAAATTGTTAGTTGATAGTGAGCTCAGTTGAAAAGCTTTTGGTTGAAATTATTTTCAGCTGTCGAGTACTTTACCTGCAGAGAAAAGCCAACCGCTTCAGGTAAACTACCTTTTAGAGCAATTTTTCAGAAATATTTATTTGGGATAAATTATATATATAAAATATATTATAAGTTTTCAACCAAAACTTATGTATACAAATAGGAATGATAATGTCATGTGCATGACCACACAAGATTTTAACATTTTATCCCAAAATTTTTAGAGATTTCAATGCTTTTTCAATAATTTTGAATTTTTTTTGAACAGATTTTCGAGGATTTTCAAGTTTCTCTTAAAAAATCTCGTAGATTTACATTAATTTATCAAAGAATTTCAATTTGTTTTCCAAATTTTCAAAGATAGCAACTTGGAAATATTTCATGTAATTTAATTTTCGAATTTTTTGTAGGGTTTTCAAAGATGTGTGTCAAAAAGTCAATGTAAAATTAATGGAAATCTTTTAAAATCCATGAAAACTCTCAAGATTCCTTAAAAAATTCATGTTCCATTAATTTCTCAACTATTCATCAATATTTTTAGAGATTTGAAATAGATGCTTCGATTCATCAACAATTAATCATTAATTTTATTTTAATTCATGAGTTTCATTCAAAATTAGTTAATATTTTATTGATTTTTTCAAATGGCCGCCAAATTTTATTGAATTTCTCTTAATTTTCATTAAATTTAATGAAATTACGTTTAATGTGGTTGAAAATCTATTCAATATTTGAACAATTTCATCGAATTTCGAAACAATTTCGAATATTTTGTTCGAATTCTTGTGTTTTTCATTGTTTTTTACAGATTTTCATATATATTTTTAGATGATTTCTAAATTTCTGACTAAAATTTTCAAACATTTTCCTTGGTTTTTTTAATTTAATTCCTTAAGGAACTACTATAAATAGAAATGTCCCAGAATATATATTATTGCAAGAATCAAATAGAATGTCTATAGGTTGGGTAGCAAAAGGGAGAGCGATTAAATATGAAGGGACACTGGAAGACCTAGAGCAAGTAAGGCTTGTAAGAGAAGTATGTGGGGTGATATCAAAGGGAGGGCGAGGAAGAGATAGAGGGGAATGGGTAAAGAAAATAGAAAAAATATATATGAGAGCGCAGGATGGACCGGTGAAAGTTTTAGGGAAAAAGAAGGTGGGGTCAGGCAGGCGTTCTGATTAAGGATAGATTAGAAAAAGTGAAGAAACGGTCTGTTATTTTACCCTATCTTATGGGTAAAATAACAGACAGCACATATAATAACAAATACAAGGAATGGCGAACCTATAACAGAATCCCCGAATATCTAAGAAAAAAGGGGGCAGCATAGGCAAAAGAGAGATGTGGTACCGAAGAAAGGAATCGCAAAATATGGATGGGGCAGGGGTACACAAAATGTATAATGTGCGGGGAGAGGGTAGACACATGCGAACACCTGGGGAAATGTGAAGGGGTTAGGTACGAGTGGAAGATAAGTATAAAATAGTGGATGAACGAGGATGGGAGAGGAACGGAAGTGATCATAAAGATAAGGCAGGAAAAATAGAAGAAAAGTGGAGAAACTGCAGGAACATAGAAAGTAGTCAGAGCAAAGAGGAAAGGTATTAGATGGGGGAGAGGAGAGGGGGTGGAGAGGAAACGAAACAGTTGATTTGTATAGAGTCATCATAAAGAGGTTGAGTTTTTTGTTAAGTTTAAGGATATTGATTATTTTATTTTATTTATTTTATTTTTTTTATGTTTAAGTTTTGATATTTTTAGTTTTGTAAATGTAAGGTGAAATCACGTTGTAATGTATGCCAATAAAGGATTTTACCTATTATTACATTAATTTATCAAAGAATTTCATTTGTTTTCCAAATTTTCAAAGGTAGCAACTTGGATACATTTCTTGGATATTAATTTTCGATTTTTTTTAGGATTTTTAAATATGTTTATCAAAAACTCTATGTAAAATTAATGGAAATATTTTTTAAAACCCATGAAAACTCCTGAAATTCTTTGAAAAATTTATGAAAATCTTTTCATTAATTTCTCAATTATTCATCAAGATTTTTAGATTTATCATTAATTTTATTTTATTTCATGAGTCTCATTCAAAATTAGTTAGTATTTTATTGATTTTTTAAATTTCTGCCAAATTTTATTGAACTTCTGTTCATTTTCATTAAATTTAATCAATTTGAGTTTAATTTGAGTGAAAATCTATTAAATTTTTCAAAAATTTAATCAAATTTCGAATATTTTGTTCGAATTCAATTGTTTTCAATGTTTTTTTACAGATTTTCATATATATTTTTTTAAAGATTTAAAAACAATAAAAAAAATTGAAAATTTCTAAGTTTCTGATTTTTTTTCCACCATTTTCATTGGCTTTTTAATTTTTTTATTGAAAAATTAAAATAAATGCAAAATTAATGAAAATATAATAAAATCCATGAAAATTGTATTTCTTCTGAAAAGTTCAAAACAGTTTTCATCTACGAATTTCTGCAAGATTTCATTATAGTGTAACAGATTTAGCAAGGCGAGTGGACGGGCAAGTATGGTTCCGCCCGAACCACGCCAGAAGCGAATGAACAGGAAGCACCTCACACAATTGGTTAGACGAATTTAAGTGGCAGTAACGAGCACACACACAATAATTTGGTGAAAATACACTGCTCAGCGACAAGAGCGAATGCTTGTAATACTGCTCTAACGCGGGGGTGGAGCCGCGACGACTGCGCACGCTTTTCCTCTCGCCTTCTTACTCTTGTCGTATTATACATTTAAATGAATTTAATTAAATATTTTATATATTTCTTTGAATAAATATAAAAAATATAACAAATTTGAACGAATTTTGTAGATTAATAATAAAATTTTAATAAAATTTATTATATTTCATTGAATTTAATCGATTTTCATGAAATTTTTATTTTTTTATTTTTATTTTATTTTGTGAAATATGTATCAACAAAATTTTATTGAATTTCTGCATAATTTCAATTATTTTAATCTATTCTATTAAAATTTGATTGATTTTTCATTCAAATTCTGCACATATTTTTAATTTTGATGAAATTCTTTTGAATTATATTGAATATTTGCAAAACTCTATTGATTTCAGACTAAATGGATTTCTTTGACATTTCTTTGGCATTTTTGTAATGTTTATTGAATTTCTTTAGAATTTTAATCAATTTCTACAATATCTTATTAAATTTCTGTAAAAGTTGACTGAATTTAAATGAATTTAATCAAATTTTGTAGAGTTTTCTTTAATTTAATTGAAATTTATAAATTTTTATATAAATATATTATTAAATTAAATCGACAATATTTCTTTAACTTTATTAAATATCCTCAAGATTTCATTGAATCTTATTAGAATTCCTTAAATATTAGTAAAATTTTATTGAAGCAATATGCTTAATCATTGAGTTTGTTGCATTTTTTCTGTTATTAATAACATTTTATTCAAGTATCTACAAATTATTCAGGTTTTTTTTTATAATATCTTATTATATTTATGTAAAAAGAACTAAATTTTCGTAAAACTTCATTGGACTTTCGTAAAACTTTATTGAATATTAATGAACTTTTATTAAAATTATTAACAAATCCAGAAAATCTTATTCAAACTCGTAAAATTTTAATATAATATTTAATATATTTTTATTAAATTACTATCAAAATTAAAAGATGAAAATGAGTCATTCAGTGCAAATGCAAGAAGAACAAACCACCAGACACCCCACCTGCAAAAACTATATATGTAAAATATAAAAAAACTTTTTTTTTTTCGAAAATTAAGAAATCTTGGCAAACAACTACTCCCCTGGCTATGTGCCACGCCGGTTATTGAATTGTAACCAATATCAATTGAGAAATCCAGACATTTTGTCATTGTTGCTAAAATTCTTTTTGATTACGTGATCAGCCATCCCTGCAATGTACACTTCCCCAATTTCATGTTCATCAGTAGGGCATTGCAAATGAACGAATTATGGTTAGAATTCAATAACCGGCGTGGCACATAGGAGTAGTTGTTTGCCAAGATTGATTAATTTTCGCAAAACAAAGGTTTTTTTTATATTTTATATAATTTATACTATCAAAATCATTGAATTATTATGAAATTTCATATTATTTTGCTCAAATTTGATTGCATTTGCGGAAAAATTATTGAATTTTTACTAAATTTCATTGAATTTTTTTAAAAATCGATGAGAAATTATGGAATTTTATGAATTTTCATTGAAATTTGTGAATGTATATCTAAATTTCGTTAAACATCTTTGAATTTCAACTAAATTTTGTTCAATTATTTTGAAAAACAATATTTTTTTAATGAAATTTCATTGTTATGGACATTAAAATTTATATCTTTACATTATATGAAAATACGCATGATAAAGTCGTGTAGGTGACCATATCTGATTTTTTGTTAATACAATCAGAATTCCAATAATTTTACTAACTGAATCTCAAAACTCGCATCCTCCATCTAGCATAAAACTAGTGAATTAAGCAAGCCTTGTTCGGTGGCAAAATTAAAGCAGAAATGTTTAAAAGAAAATTTTCACAATTTTACTAACTGTTTTATTATTTAAATTAGAAAATCCTAAAAACTCTGATTCTGAATAATTTGTACTGCATTACTGTACATCTACAGCACAAAAATTTCCATTCCCATATTATCTATTTCAAAATAACGATACATTTTCTTGTGAGAACATGTTCATTTATTTTTTTCTGACCCATTGACGAAAACCTTTATACATTTCGCCTGAATACTTTCCTAATTCGGCATTGATAAATGGTGTCCAGCTGCTCTCAACTGGGCTTTTCACGTCGGTGGTCAAGTGGAGTAAGGTAATCTTTGACCACACGGTTTCTCGGCAAACATTTTTAATCCCTTAAGACTTTTTCGCAGCCTGCAATGGTCATTTTGTGCAAATAAATGGACGTACGCAGGACGTAGGTAGGATGAGTTTGTATACAGTTCTACAACGAACTACCGACAATGGTATTTGTATTTTTCTCTAACGAGAAAAAATAATCTGCATGGCCCTCATCTTTTGAATAAACAAAAACAATAATTGTAGACACGAAGACAGACAAGTCGGAAAATAGTACAAATAATATTTGAAGAACTGTTTCTACAAAAAACTATTTACAATATGTTTTATTTACTGAGTTAGGAGGATGAAAATAAAAATAAAAGTTTTTTTTTACAATTGCGCATTTCTTGAGTAGGAAAAAAAATTGTGATTACCACGGCGGGAAAGCGGTTTGCCGGGCCTCAAAAAATGGCCAGTCTCGCCATCTTTTCTTTCGGCCCGGCAAATATTCGCTTTCTTCCCTTGTTAAACAAACTACTATTTATTACTTTTTATAAATAAACGTTTTTGCAGGATAGTTTTCTTACGATGTGCTGTCACAGGCATGTCGCACTAAAAAAATTCTACTTTTATGTAATAAAAAAAACTAATGTAGAACTATTACACACAGAAGAAAATATAATTATGTGTCAAAAATTAATACCTCGGGAGGGACTCCAACCCTCGACTTCGACTATTTGTTAAATAAAATTACGGTAGCACAGAATCACAATGCATAATGCGGGATTAACAGCAGATAGCTTGGCTAGGCTAGAATTTATAATGAGGATGAGTTGCTCACAAATCTGCCACAGGTAGTCTACGCATATCATAAAGTCAATTAGAAATTCAATGAAATTTTGGCGGAGAACTTTCCGTATACCTGTTTCTTGTATTATGCTTTGCACTGAAGATTAAAACTGATTTAAATTTAGGATATTACTTGTGCGCAACTCACCCCTCCAATTTAAAATGATTTTGTTCACTACTCACCTTAACAAATTTCTATTCCCTGATAATGTGCGCAACCTTGGCCTTTCAGGTTTACCAGTGTAAGATCTAAAAAAAGGAAACATTATTAATATTACATGCAAAGTGAAGCTACAACTATTAATTTCTTGCCAAAAAATGATGCAATAGGATGAGATGTAGTAATTACATCTTATTTTAAGAAAATTGGACTTTTACAGGTCAGAAACTCTTTGAAATAATAATGCAAGTAATAGCAATACTCTATAAATAGCTTCAAAAATTAGGTAAAAATGCAATTACTGCGTCATAGTATGTCGATTAGAAGGATAAAAAATAAAACTACAGTTGCACATACACGTAACTGATATCCCACCCTACAAAACGACCTAAACTAAACGCGCGCTATCAAAGAACAGGAAGTACACGTAACGGGTGTTCGATCCGCATGCGT
>JARJED010114944.1:0-10056 GCA_030264515.1 Sepedophilus sp. GC000190 | reverse complement strand
TTAACGGCGCGTAAAAGTAAAAGTAAAAGTAAAGGAGGTCGGAGGTTCAAATCCTTCACGAGTAATTAATTTTTAATTTGCATTTTAATTCATTTCTCTTTAGGAAACTGCATTAAATTATTATACATGCACATTATTTACAGTTTGAATTATTGGTTATATTTCATAATTTGCAGTTGGCAATTGATAACCTTAAATTGCACACAAATTAACCTGAAACGTCAAATGTGCTGATAAACACAATGAAATGATTTGTGCATAGCAACCGCCGTGAGTGGATTCTCCTAAGTTACCAGCCAACCTACTAATTTAGGGATCTTGTTTCTAGGGTTCAATGAGTTTTGAGATGACACTCGGTGTGGCATCGAGATGTCAAATTATTTTTTAATTCAAATTCGGATAATCCTAGGCTGAACATGAACTGATTGTGGATAAAACGTTGTATTGCATTCATGGTTTAGTTTCGTTTTATCCGCCCAAGAAAATTATTAGTTTTTCTAGAACGTCTGTTTACACTATCAATTAATGGTTGCATCTATTTCAACATTCAGTTCAACTGATCATTTAACTGAAACGAAAAATAGAAGTAAAAAGATAATTGAGTTGAAACAATAAGTTCGAAAGCACTTCAATTATTAGGTTATCTATTATCTAGAATGTTAAAAAAATGTGAAGGGCATTAGAAATAAAAAGAAAACGTATCATTATACATATTTATTTCCCATCATTTGGACCCTATACAATTTATAGCTAAGTACGTTGTCAGGTAATACAATCTTTGTATGGAATGCTTTCTCTGAAAAAAGATAAGGGGCAAGATGGTGGGGTGGGTATACAAACATCTGACTAGTATCATAACAATATCCCGGAGCAAGTACGAGAAAAACCGTCGAGCACTCACAAAAAATGAAAATAAAACGAAAAACATAGTCGTACTTACATTTTCTTTTTTCTAATAACCGACGAAGTCTGACACAATATTGTACAATTATAATAAACTAATTTTATACGACGCCTACTGGTTTCATTTTTTTATTACAATTAAAGATATGCATTCCCCGGTCTCATAAGACAGAGTCTCTTCTACTAAGGCTAGATTCTTTCATTTTTTTTATGTTCGGCATGCGCCGCTTATAATATATATTTCTGTTTTTTGCGAATGATTTTCTCATTATTTTTTGTTTGTTAAATAGGCTGAGCGCATTTTTGTACAGCAGGTCTGCTGGACGGTAATGCTCTCTCGCATCGCTAACGCATTTTTTATTTTTTCTACCAATGTTGTAGATGCTTACTCTCCCACATTATACTGCTTATTATGTAAATATATATGCTAATTATAATATTAATTAAGGTATATATGTAAATTCATATTTTTTTTTTTAAATATTATCAAATCTTTTTTTTTTCATTACACTTTTTTTATTTATTTAGTTGCTAATAATTTAAGATGTCACTTGACAAGGGGCACAGATCATGATATGTTTAGAAGTGGTGTTTACATTATAAACCTATGTCTAAAGCAGAGAAGGCGATTGCGGCCGCGAGACCATGATAAGGAATGCGGCCGTTGATATAATTTGTTATCACATAATAAATATATAATAAAAAAATCATCGTCTGCTATTTTCTCTTTTTTTTTGCAGTACAACGGAAACACCGAAAAAACACATAACTCTGCACATTTACAAGACGACATAGAAAGGTCGGATTGCATATAACAGGTATTTATTTAATTCATTTTTTATTAATTAAGTTGATATGTTTTCATTATTTTTTGTCTATAGTCCCCCAAAGTATGGCTATATTGGGCTATAAGAGCCTCAGCCAACCCTGATCCGCACCCACCCTCCCCACAAGACGCTCGTATCATTGAGCTGCACATGTTCCCAAAAATTCTTTGGGACACGCTTTGGACGGAAATTACGCAGAACAGTCTCAGCTGCGTCAGTCAATTGCGCGCGCATGATTGTCTCAGCAACTATGACCGGCGCAGACGAGACTGCATAAGTCTGCATGCGAGCGGGCTACCCCGGAAAGGTTACTTTTTAGTTATTTTTTTTAATATGTAATTGACTGGTTAATTTTTCTGTTTTATATTTCCCACGCTTATCCTTCCAAGGGCCCCGCACGCTCTAAAAAACATCTTTACGCCGGAGAACTTACTTCCGGTCAGGCTAACACCTATATGATAATTATAGATATATCACATAAACGTCACACAAAAAGCACTACAACACTATGAATATAAATCTATAAATAGAGAATTACCAGTGTGAAACACGAATCGGGCCTAGAACTGATGTCAATCATTCATTTATATATATATAGAAAAATTATAAATATAAAAAATATTAATAACAATTATAACCAGCTTTTTTATCATCTTCATTATTTTCTTTGTTAAAACTTAAATAAATACTAGACTAAAACGCTACACTAAACAACTAAACTTTGGTTAACTGAAAAAAATTCGGCTCCTCTTATTTTTTTTGCCAGACATAACAAATGCTAAACGCGCTTCTAAGAGGCACGAATTACAAAAATATTTTCAAAATAATACTTAGCCTTCCATTTTTTGTTTAAAAAAACGTGCATATGCATGCCAAAAACATGCCACGCAGATTTTTAATTTCACTAGAATATATATATATTTTTTTAATGTTTTTCCTATTTGCTTTCATCAACAAATGCGGGCCGCCATCGAATATTTGAGGCACAAATTATTTTATTTTTCTTTTTAAATATTTTTTTGGTCAATACAGAACACACTTAAGGCTGAAACATTGAAATATTTCCAAGCAGGAGTAAAACGTGCCGCTCAAATTTCCGACAGGGGCCTTATTTCATCATCTTATTAATACTAAGTTTATAATATAATATATAGATAATTTTATATATAAATATGAATATAAGCAAAGAAAGCTCGACTAATTCCAACTAAGTGAATTCAGCGAGTTTTTTTATTTTTATTTTTTTTATCAATAAATAGGGCGGGCGAGCGAGCCGCATTGTAACTTCATGAAGCTGTACGCTCGCAAACTTCAGGCATATTTGGTATAGTAACACAGTTCGAATGATATGTTTCAGTTTACAAGTTATTATAGCGCACGTTATATACCAAACATGTCAAGTTGATCATACAATAGTTATTTTTTTATACATTTGGTTTATTGCTATTTAAATATAAATAATTAAAACCGAACATCTTATATCTTATATAATATTAATATTTTTTTTTTCATTTTTTTTCTTTCTAATATATAATAATATAACTATTTTTTTTTCTTTACCTAAAGAAAGCTCGACGAATATAATAAAACAATACTGGTAAGCGCGCTGCAAATTCGGGGACGCCTCCCCGAGTTTGCAGCGCACTTTTTTGGTAGTTTAGTTTAATAAAATCTAAAACTTAACTTTTTAGGGCACCTTTGGTTTAGCTTATCCTCCATTAATTTAATTCGCGAAGTATTTTTTATGTTTATATCTTTTTTTTTTTTCATTTAATTTAATTAAATATTGATATGGATGTACCTGTAGGTTATCACGGACTCTAAACAGTACAGCTATAAACAGACATTATTATTATTTAAGGATGCGTTAAGTGTGAATTTTTTTGTTAATATTTTTTTCATAAATTTTTTTTTTTTTAGTTTTTTTGTGTGTGTAAAATTTGTGTCCTTGATGGGGTGAGCTCATCAGCAGTGGCCCGGTATGACCGAAGCACGCTGTCAAGTGCTCAACGGCATGTAAGAGTTAAGATTGTCCATTTTCCTCTCCTTTTGTTCCCTGTAAGAATTCGAAAGTACATTTAGTAATCTTATTTTTAGAACCAAGAAT
Source organism: Sepedophilus sp. GC000190 (assembly GCA_030264515.1). Lineage (NCBI taxonomy): Eukaryota > Metazoa > Arthropoda > Insecta > Coleoptera > Staphylinidae > Sepedophilus > Sepedophilus sp. GC000190. The sequence continues at coordinate 6,219 of JARJED010114944.1, read as the reverse complement.
TGGATATATACCACAATAATAGATATAGCTTTCACCGAAAATAAGGGCAAGGGATATTTAAATAATAATTTAAAAAAATAAAGTGCAGATCATATCATATGATTATTTGAATAATAAATTTCCTGATATATAGCTATACTCATTCTTATTCACTCAGCACGTATTCTTCGCAATATCACAACGAACATTTCAATGCGGAACACGAGAGTAAAACGAACATAAAACCGTCCGGTCAACACTCGCATGTACCGCACAATACAATGCATTATTATACACATAAAAAATACATATGATCTGTGTACATAAAACAATTTACCAACTAAAATTAATACGGAACTACTCAAACAATGTAAAACAAAAACGAAAATACAGTAGGGATTCGCTATGCAATTTAAAATCTCTTTCAATAATCATGATAGGCAAGATGTTATAATATAGGAACTTCAATAGGTAGGTACACGTACACCCTATTCTCATTATACACAAATTATTAATACCACTTCCGCCACTATTGTTCCAGTAAGTTTTGCAACCGTCTGCGGTTTTAGCTGGGCGTAACAAAGGGGGCTGGTGGCAGTTCGCGTAAAGTACTGAATGAAAACGCCACCACAAAAGAAAATTGAATGCATGCACAATTTAATGATAAATATGAATGCGAAATTATATATGCATTGACATTGTTATTAGGTGCATGTTAAATGCGAAGTGAAAAATCAATGTTCTGCTTGAAAAATATACAAAGAAACACTTTTTATGCAGAATATATAATCTGCTCCTGGCATTGAGGTTTAAAGAATAAAAATACATAATATTATAAATTTCCTCCTGAAAACCTACATAAATATTACAGAATAGCAAGAATAAAAAATATTGTTAAATTGGAAATTGAAATGTTACTTTTAGTTTAGTTACTCAAAACATGAAATATAAGTTTGTACAACGCAAATTAAATAAATCGTCAGCTCTGTTTTTTTATAGAATGGTCGTAGGATGCTAAACATTGTGCCCAATTTTCTAAATTGATCAACTTATAATTAATATACCTTTATCAAAAAATTTCATACATTTTCTTCCAAATGCGCATTTCAAAGCAAAAACGTTATCTGTAGTAGATTTATACCAGCATCCACTACAGATGAATGGATCTTAACCTTTTCGCAGCCGTGGAACACTTTTTGATTTTAAAATTCCATTGCGGAACACCAAATTAAGAAATTGTTAAAAAATACTGATTTCTTACATTACTCTCACTAAAGTTAAATAAAATATCAACCAAACGATATTTTTCTGGTAAAATTACAATATTTTAGTTTTAGTAAATTTTTTATCAACATTTTCTAATGAAATTCAATTAAATTTCTGGAAAAATTCAAACAAAATCGTTTTCAGATTTAATTCAATTTGATCAATTCAATGATTTTTGAGCAAATTTAACGAGAGTTCATAAACATAATTCAATTATTTTCATTTCAAACTTAAATAATTTACAAACAAAATCAATTAAATTTCATCAAAATTAATTTTCTTTGCAATTTTTATTATTTCTACAAAAATTTAAATTGAAATTTTGAATAAAAAAAAAATAATAGCATTTGAACATCAAAGGTCGTTGATCAAATTTAATCAAAACGTAATGATTACTTGTCAAATTGAATAAAATTTCACAAAAAAAAGAAATTCATTACAATTTAAAAAAATAAAAACGAATCAAAATTCAATTAAATTTTATTAAAAAAAACATTAATGGAAGTGCAAATTTAATTAATTTTAATGATTTTTTTATAAATCTTAATAAACCCTATTAAATTTGATTTTATTAATTTTTTGCAAATGTTCAATTAATATTGCCCGATCCTAATCATTTTTTTTTTAATTTGAAGCTTTTAATTCTGACAAAAAGATAAAAAAGATGCATTTTATTCAAAATATTTATATTTTTATTAAATTTAATCATATTATTATTTACTTAATCAAAATTCTATAAAAAATAATAAATGGTCTACTAGTTCGATTGATATTATTCTTATTATTTCTGCAAATATCATATTTTTTTGAATTACTATGAATTTCATTCAATTTGCAGTAAATTAAGGAAAATTTAATAAATTCTTGTTGTTGGTTGCCTCACTTACATTCCCTTGTATTCTTGTAAAAAAATGAAGGCATTAGTAAAAATAAATTCCATGAAAAATATAAATTTTGATTGAATTTGTTTGAGAAATATTAAAAAATTTATAAATCTGTTTTTAATTAAATTAAAGTTCATTTCAATCAATTTCTGCAATTAATGTTGAGACTTGAATAAAAAAAAGAGTTTCTAAAAAATAACATTGAAAACCCAATAATTTTTTTATTAAATTAAATAAATTTCTTTAAAATCTTCACGATTTTTAACACATTTCGGAAAGTTCCATGAAAATTAATCAAATATCATTTAATTTTATTGAAAGTTGGTTAAATTCTGCAAAAATCATTTATAAATTTCTTGAAATCAATTTTCGTTGAATTAATTAAATAAAATCAATTTAATTAAAATTCTAATAAATATCAATGATATTTAAATAAAATTTAAACAATTTTTAGTAAAATTTAATAAAAGTGAAAATCGATAGCAACTGATAAAAATTCAGTGATTTTAGGGTAAATAGAATAAAATGTTGCAATAATTTAAGAAAATTTGAGAAAAGCTCAATAAATGTTGATCATTTCTTAAAATCAAAGTACAATAATTAATGTTCAAGTAAATGAAATTGATAATCCATTATAATTTCGCAGAACACTTGTAACAAGTTAACGGAACACTTGAAATAAGTTCACGGAACACTAGTATTCTGCGGAACCACTGCTTTAGAAACATGTATCTAGGAAAAATTGACAACACCTCGTGGTAATTTCAAAGAATTAAAATTAATTTCGAATCATTTTGTTGAATTTATTATCAAAATAATGTTCAATTGATTTTTTAAAGAAATTATTTTATTTTAAAAATTTTAATTAGATCTTTTGCAATTTAAATTATTAAGAAAATCCGTACTATAATAACAACATATTTGAACCATTAAACAAATCTGTGTTGCTAGTGCAGGATGTGTTAAGTCTTAACAATGCTGTTTTGAGAAAAATTATTTTGGGAATGTGTCATGTGGTTGACTTAGCGGATTATGTACTAGCAATACCACTTGTTTAACTAGTTAAAACTACCTGCACTGGTTTACAACTTTTGCCCTTCATTGTAAATCTGCAAATCACTACACAATAATATTTTTAAATTTATATATTTTTGGACACGTTCTGCACAAACAACACAGAAATTTTAAATATTTAAATTTTTGTATTTATTTATTTAATTAATTTAATATTGTATCTATTTCATAATTAAGAGGACCGTTTTAAATTTTGCGTGTCAAAATCTACACTTCTGGATTGTCTGATTGTCTCCCAGCCAAGTTTACACAGTACAATATTCTCCATATTACAAATCGTCGGTGCAACGCCAAAACCACGAATGTACAAATTTGGCATTTTTCACCGATGTACTGTAGCAACTGTGTTAACCTTAAATGTCATCAATGCCAAAGCCACAAATGTACTTCGCGAGTATAATCCATTTTTGCTAGATTTCTGTTTCGTGAGAGTGGGGATTTCGCATTTGAACCCTAATGAACGGATTATGTAAATATTAAAATCTGTTTTCTCAAAACAATTTTCACATTCGTAGTTTTGGCATTGTCCCAACTATATATAATTTTTTTACCCAAATGGAGTGTCCCCATCTAGTGAGTCCAATTGGGTAAATTATAACTAAGGAGCTCGGTAGAAATCCACATGGTTTTTGTTCTTTTTTTACTTTTTGCAAGAAGTTATTTTCAAATATAATACATGCAAATAGTAGTGAAATAGTTAAATCAAAATAAAGTAATAGAACAATTACAAAACATGTAAATAGTGTCATATTTTAAATGTACAGCGAATTAATTTAAGTTAATTTTTTTGTTATTTTTTTCAGTATAAAACTAATTTTGCATATTGGTACCCTTAGTTATGAAATAGAGTATAATAGAGATGAACGCTAGGCTACTTGTGCATCTAATATTAAATGTGAATAACATTTTAAATTGAGATTATGGGCCTAACAACGTTGTCACTCGTGAGAATGTACCATATGTTCATAGAATGCTGTACATAGCAATACCCAGGTCCTCCACAAATAAACAATTTTTTTTTGATTTACACTAATAAATAAATAAATACGAAAACAAATTGGTTAGAAATCATCGAAATTCGTTGAAAATTATGGTAAAACCTTTGAAAAGTATGAACAAAATTTGAGAAGAGTTAAAAATCGACATAATTTCTTAATTTAAATTTAAGTGAATATAGCATAAATTTCAAAATAAAATGATGAAAATTGCAGTTTCTACAATTATTTGTTAATGCGCTAGATGTCATTTATGGCGCAAGCGCCGGGTATAATATATAAAATATATAAAAAAAAAATATTTGTGATCATTTATTATTAACTTAAATTATTCTAACCTTTCTCTATTGCGATTCAGTATCGGTTAGAATAATCTACTTCTCCATAATAATGATTAAATTGTAATAATCTTTCAAGTTATATCTTTCATTAAAATAATTCCTAGAAACTTTCTGAGAAATTTGTCAGATAATTTGATCCTCCTACCCCTTTAAAGTTCTGCAAAATTTTCACCTTAAAATAATCAAAAATTATGACTATTTCATTATTAATTCGATAATAAATAAAACATGGATGAATGAATTAAAAAATATCAGTAAGGTTCCAATAAAATTCAATAGATTTCGGGTGAACTAAAATTTAGTGAATTGTTATAAAATGCAATTAAAATTAACTAAATTTTGATAAAAATCAGTTCAACCCAAGTAACACAACAATATCGTTCCAATATTGGGTCAATATTGAAGATATATTGGCCCAACCTTGTTTCTCGATATTGACCCAATATAAAATGTGGAAATTTTGAAATATTGGCCCAATATAACGAGACAATATTGGCTCAATATGCCAAGCCAATAATGGCCCAATTTTGCGAGCCAATATTGGGCCCAATAATGTACACCAATATTAATCCAAGATGGTATGCCAATATTTAACCCATTACTTATACCAAAATTGTTCTTAGTTTCATATGTTATTAGCACCGACACATAGGAATAAGCATTATTTTAATTTCAACATAAAATATATCAAGATGACTTTGATAATACAGCAATAATAATACTATAAAGTATTAGTTTATAATCATTGATCATACATCTAAAAGTAATTCGATATTAGGCCAATATTAAGCCAATTTCATGTGCTACTTGGGAATAACATATTATCGTTTTTTCGGATGAACTACATCCGTCGAAGTTAAGAATAATAATGACTAATATGCAATTTCTCGATGTTTACGCACAAGTGTCAGCCTTGGATCCAATGAAAAGGCCTGTTTGTTAAAATTTTCACGACACGTTGACCTCCTTTCATTGTTGTTAAAAATTTCCAGCATACGTTTCATTTCAATAATTATAAATAAAAAAATATCTAGAAAATTATTATATATAGGATGACCTACCGACAAGGAAGTATATCTTATGTGAAATTTAACATAATGTCTCAATAAAATACCCGGAATTATTATTATTAGTATAACAATATTGCTAGATTCAATATAATACCAACATTGCAGCAATATTGTTAAATCAATATTGCATCAATTTTGAAAAAACAATATAGCACCAATATTCTAAATATAATATAGTAAAATCGATATTCTGCCAATATTGCGCCAACATTGTAAAACCAATATTGCACCAATATCATTAAAACCATATTGCATTAATATTGTTAAACCAATGTTACACCAAAATTGTAAAAACAATATTGCATCAGTATTCTAAATACAATATTGCTAAAACGAAATTTTGCCAATATTGCACCAATATTGTAACAACAATACTGCACCAATATTGTAAAACAATCTTGCAACAATATTTTAGAAAACAATATTGGTAAAATCGATATTGTGCCAACATTGACTCACCAATATTGTGGAGAACTAGCAAAATGTTGGGCCAATATTGGTTTACAATATTTCTAAAAACAATACTGGGCCAATATCGGCGAAATATTGAAATTACAATAAAACTGAAGCAATGTTGGGCCAATATTAAATCAATGTTCTGCAAATATTA
>JARJED010114459.1:0-11401 GCA_030264515.1 Sepedophilus sp. GC000190 | reverse complement strand
AAAGGTAGTTTACCTGAACAGGTACCCAAATCTCTTTAGATTAAGTACTTGATGGCCTGAACGAATTTCAATCAAAAGTTTTCAGGCTCTTTCCCCATCAAATAATGCCTATATACAAAATTTGATTAAAACATTTTCAGTAGTTTTTGAGAAAATGCGCGAAAAAAAAAATCATACATACATAAAGACATTTTTTGTAAATAGTCAAAACGTAATGAAAATGCACCTTTTTGGGGTCTCCTGAACACGTAAATAGTTAATATTTACAAAATATATCTGTGTGTATGTAAACTACCATTTACAGTAATTTTTCAGAAAATCTTATTAAAAATAAACTAATAGGCTATTTAATTGTAATACATGTGGCAAGTTTGTTAAAAATATATTAATCCGTTTTTAAGATGCGTATGATAATGTCAAGTGGATGGCCACATGAAATTATTTTTTTCAAAAATGCACTTCTCAAAATTAAGGAAATTTTCATCGAAATTATTCGAAATTTTCAAAAATTACGCATTGAATTCATTATATTTCTTTCAACAATTTACAAAAATTTCCACCAAATTTCTTGTAAATCCTAATAAAATTTCGCATATTTGCTCAAAAATTTTGCAAAATTCTTAGCAATTTTAATTAATTTCGTTAAATATTCAGAAAATGTTATCGGGTGATAATATAATTTGATATTATATTTTGAGAACAGTTTACTCAATTTTCATGTAAAAAAATCTATTTAATTTCATTTTATAGAAGATAAATTGTCATTAAATATTTTTACGCAAAATTAATAAAACCAATAAAGTCATCACAAATATTTTATAATTTCTTTTATTATATTTTACAAAATATAATAGCAACATTTTTTTAGAATATCCATTGAATTTCGTTAAATTTGTTCTGTTTTTTTATATTTTTAATCAATTTCATTGTTTTTTATTTATTTATTTTATTTATTTATTTATTTATTTATTTACTTCCCAACAGATAAAAGATCCAATTACAGGGAAAATTAAAAAGTATTAAGTACTTACATATATCCAACATATTATACAAAACACGAAAAATAAAATGTAACAACAGAATTAAAATAATTAATCATATAACAATTTAAAAGCAATTTAAAAAATACAGAAACAAATATAAATACTGCAGCACACAACAATAAATTAATATAAATATATAAAAGTATAAACAAAATAAAGGACATCAATCAAAATTACAATCAAAATTTAAATTAATGTACACACTCTCTGACTCTTTTTAAAAATGTTTTCATAAAACTTATAAATATATCAGCACCATATTGAACTTCATTGTAATTTCTAAACATTATATTCATGGGCGAGTTATAATAATGATATGTACGAGCAAAAGGACAATTAAAAGTTCGAGGATTCCGAGAAACTAATCTGGGAACATGAATTTCAAACCAAAATAAATAAATATTTTCTATATATAGATACGTATGATAAAGTCATATGGAAGGCCACATCAGATTTTTACTATTTCTAACAATTTTTGCAATTTTTTTACTTTTTGATCAATTTTTAACAAATTTTAGACTTTTTGTCACTTTTCGACTTCTAGGCCATTTCCAACTTTCGTATTTTAGCAACATATAATCAGTTTCNATTTATTACGTTTTTAAAGATCTTGATTAAATTTAATAAGTAATAAAATTCACGTAAATGTTTTAAGTTGTTTAAAAAATCCAAAAATAAAATCAAATTTTAGAATATGTTTTTAAATTAATAAAAGTCTATTACATTTCTCAAAAACTCTTTTGAATTGAATTCAACTATAAAATTAATTGAAAAATCATCTAACACTTGGTGAAACAGGGTTTAAATTAAAGAAATATTTTTAAAAAATATTTAAAAGGAGAACACTTGGTTATAAGTTTCACAAATCTATTTAAAAAAAATGAATTGAACTGTTTGAATATTTCAAGAAAATGTATAAAAATAGGAAATCAACGAGTTTGTTTCTTCAAAAGCAATGAAAGTCAATGAAATTCCTCGACAATAATCATAAGATCATTGAAAAACCAATAAAAATCTTTGATAACAATGCTATTAAAAAACACTGCAAATTTTTGAAAAACCAGTTAAGCTCGCCGAGACCAATTAATTGCTGAAATTATTTGAAAATAAAACATGGAATAAAATCTTATTAACTTTTTTTAAATCAATTAATCTAATAAATTTTTTGAAACTTATTTGCAATTCTTAAGAAGTTCTATTAATATATTACAAAATTCTTTAAAATTTATGATAATTCTAATCAGTATTAACTGAAATCTAGCGAAAAAAAAAAAGACAATGAAAATTTATAAGATATCACAAGAAGCTTGAAATTTTTTAACAATGTTGGTCGAAAATAATTGAAATTATAAAAAAAAAAATCTGTTAAACTTTTCAAAAATTCGTTGAAATTGTTTGATAAAATAAAACGAATTTTTAAGTGTAATACCACTGAGTTTTTTATTGAATCGTGACAAGTTTCGAACTCTTACGAACCATCTACGGATGAAAAAACAAAAAAAGAAAACTCAGTGGTACTACACTTAAAAATTTATTTTATTTTGTTAAATATGAATTAACACTAAATAACGACCGAATCTATTTATTTTTTGAAATTGTTTGAAATATATATGGGTATGCGAGAATATTTGATTTTTATTAAGTGTATGAAAATATTTTAATTGTTTTTTAATAATTCGTCAAATTAGTTAAATTTCTTTAAAATAATGTGTTTTTTGAAGATTAAAATTTTTCAAGATTACTCATATTTGTCATAAATGTTTGAATATTTTTATGCTTTCGTTTAGTTTATCCTGTCTTTTTAATTTTTTCATTAGAAATCCTCCTTTTATATGAATGCAGGTCTTTTCAAGTTTGACATATTAACAGTTTTTTACAGGGTGATTCTAAAATCATGTCACAATTTCAAACGATTGTTACACTGCAGAGAGAGAGTCTCTTCGAAGGTCAATGTGTTTTGCGCGGTAGCAAGTCGAAAAGTGTACGGTTCGTTTTTCATTTTCGAAAACACGGTTACTGGTTACACTTATCTGAGCATGTTGAGGGATTGACTGTTTTCGCAGATAGAAGAGGATGAAGATTACTTAATTTTCGAGCAAGACGGGGCTCTACTCCATAGGGCTATAGCCGTTAGAGGATACTTAATTCCTTCAAATGAGGATTGGCCATCCTGACCTTATTGTTTGCGATTTTTTTTGTGGGGCTACGTAAACAAGAGCTTTTCATCTGTGAAAGCAGTCAATCCTTCAATATGGTCGTGAACGTTTTACCTGTAACCGTGTTTTCGGCAAAGAACAACGAATTATGCACTTTTCTACGTGAGACCGCGCAAAACACATTGACTTCCGAAGAGACCCTCTGCAGAGCCTCAACCGTTTGAAATTTTGATATGACTTCAGAATCACCCTGTATAAATAAAAACTGTTAATGTGTCAAACTTGAAAAGACCTGCATTCGTATAAAAGGGGGATAATACACACTTCAACATGATTAATCCTCATTTGCCCTTGCTGGAGGTTGCACAAGAAAAGTATTATTATAATCCACACAAATACATTTCAGAAGTACACATCCCTCTCTCTATATTTGTGGGGTGTTAATTAAATTTCTGTAGTAGTGACAGTGCACGTTGATTAATTATTCATGCGAAAAGGAAGCAAATGGCATGAAAGCGCGCCGCGCCGCGTGGAGGGGGCGGCTGAAGAGCAAAGGTACATTTCACGGCATTGTTTGGCGGCGCCTAGCAAAACGTATTTTACATATATTCCGCCACCACGCCGCACTTTACAGTTTAAAACACAGTTATTGCATACCCCCCTGGTTGCTCTTATAAATTACCGTTAATACAAAGAGAATCTTCTTTTTCGTGCTCGTATATAAATTACGGGGGATTATGTGGCCCCCGCGACTTAAAACGGACGAGGAAATCTGATGGAAAATAACTAGGAAAATGCAAGCATACATTCCAGCTAACAGAAATTGAGAATATAAACGGTTTTTAGTATACGTTAAACAAGAACTGGTGTGAGTTTTGAGTTTGAGGTTGTAGTAGTAGATTGCTGCCCACCCACCTAGCTCGCTCGTTTATTTACGTTGCGATCATTGGTACAGCGTCCATATTTAAATTATCGTACTTATTAAAAAAAACTTGAATTTTCAAAATTTGTTTCGATTTCCTAAAGGTTTTTAATAGTCTTCTTGAATGTTCAATGAAAACTTTATGAAAACAAATAATGAAAATACTGGAGAACTATTTTTTTTTTATATTTGTTTGAAAATCGAAGGAACACTTCATTTTTTTTTAATAAATAAATAAATTTTGAATTATCAAAAATTATTAGAAATTAAATTAAAGAATAATTAATTTAATTTTTCTTGTCAAATTTTAATAAAATTTCTATCGATTTTTTATTTTATTTCAAAATTATTTATAAATTTTCAGAAATTATCTCTACTTCTTAAAGACCTTTAATAGTTTTATCAAATTTTGAGATTTATTGAAAATCTATTAAATTTTTCAAGCATGCTTTGAACAATCACTGAAAATCTATGAAAAATATTAAAAAACAATAAAAACCATTGAAAATCGTTGACGTTTCTTAAAAATCTTTAAAATCCCTGAAAAATCAATAAATATATTTTAAAAATTAATGAAAATTTATAATTTTTTTACGAAAATTTAATGTATTTTAATTAGTTTTAAATAATTTGGGTTAATTTGGGTAATTTAACGCCGTATGTTGTCTCGGTAACTCAGTTGGTAGAGTAATAGCGGCAATAGCTAGAGGTCGGGGGTTCGAGTCTCCTCTGAGACATAAATTTTTGATTTACATTTTAATTCATTTCTCTGTAGGTTAAACTACGTAAAATTATTATACATGTAAATTTTAATTAGTTATTTAAAAAAAATCGCCGCCTCCTGAATTTAAAAAATAATAAATAATCAATAATCTTGAAGATACTTTAATAGTATTTTTTTAATGAAAATCTTTGAAAACTAAAGATCCGATGACACGCTGAGGAGGCATAAGAATATGAAATTATGAAATTCCTCAAAAGCCGTTAAACTATCAATGAAAATATTTGGAAACCTAAAACTTTAAAAAATATTTTTTATTCCATCAACATTCTTAAAATTTCTATAAAATTTCTTAAAAATTCTTACCAAAAAAACATCAAATTCATGAAATAACTATAAAATTAATCAAATTTTCGTTAAATACCATCAATTTCCATTAAATCTCACGAATAATCTTTAAAGTTTGTTTAAGATTTTTGAAGGCATTTTAATATTTAATCAATACGTTTTAAACTTATTTAAAAACATAAAATAATGTTTCCCAAAAAACATAAAAATTATGAGAAAATCACAAAATTTATTATTATTTCATTAAATATCATCAGTTGGCTTGAAATTTCGCAAGAATCTTTGAAGTATTTTTAAAGAAATTTAAAGGTGTTATGAAATTCCATAAAAATGTTTAAGCGCCTCTAAAATTTCCTAAAAATTATTGCAAGAAAAGCATAAAATTTATGGAAAATTAATCAAATTCAAGAAATTTTATTTAGCACCATCGTTTTTCTTACAGTTTCGAGAATAATCTTTGAATTTTTTAAAGAATTGTAACGTATCTTTGGTTGTCCATCAATATTTTTTTAACCTTTTTAAAAATTCCCAAAAATTCTTACCAAAAAACTCCTAGTTCATGAAAAAATCATTTAATTTCTGGTGAAATGAGTTTTTTTTGCTTATAGGCGCATCGCCGTCAATGGACATTAGCGCGGCGAAATGAGGTTAATGGACATTTCTTTGATGTTGTTAAATTTGGGATAATTCATGCAAATTGATCAAATATCATTAATTTTCTTATAGTCTCAAAAAAAGTCTTGAAAATTATTTAAAAAATGTTAACGAATCTTTGATATTCCATCAAATTTTTTTATACCATTTGCAAGTTTCTAAAACAAATCTAGCCAAGCCCCATCAAATTCGCAGAAAAAATATCAAATTCAAGTAAATTTCATTAATACTTACTATTAACTTTCTTATAAAATTGCGAAGAATATTTGAAGTATCTTAAAGAATTTTAACGAAACTTTGATACTATATCACAATTTTTTAAACTTTTGTTTAAATTTCCGAAAATTTATACTGCTAGAAAACATCCAATTTATGTAAAAATCATCAAATTGAATAAAATTTAATTAAATACCATTAATTTTCTTATAAAATCGCGAAGAATCTTTGAAGTTGCTTAAAGAAGTTTTGCGGAACTTTAATTGATACTTTATCGACAGTCTTTAAAGTTTATTTAAATTTCCTATTATGTCTTGCCAAAAAAACATCAAAAGCATGCAAATTTGATCAAATATTATTAGTTACCTTGAAGTTTCGTTTCGATTTCACGTCTTTGAAGTTTCTTTAAGTCATTTAACGGAAGTTTAAAATTCAATTAAAAACCTTAAAGTTATTTTTAATATTTCCTAAAAAAATTGCTAACAAAATTATTTTCATTGAAAAATCAACAAATTCTGGAACAAAATCATTAAATATCTTAAGTTTTGCGACTATTTTTTAAGTTTCTTTAAGAAGTTTTAAGATTCCATGAAATTCCATAAAAAATTAATGCTTTTTAAAATTTACTAAAATGTTTGTCAAAGAAGGTGAAATTCATGTAAAAACTATCAAATTCATGTAAATTTCACGAAATACCATGGACCTTCTTAAAGTTTTAATAAGGACATTTGAAGCTTCAATAAAAAGCTTAAAGTTTTTTTGACATTCCATAAAAAGCTTTAAGTTTCTTGAACATTTCTTGCCAAAAATCTTAAAATCAATAGACAAATCATCAAATTAATGCCAATTTCATTGAATATCATTGATGTTATTGAAGTTTCGCAAAGAATCTTTGAAGTTAATTTAATAAGTTTAATGGGAATTTGAAATTCCATTAAATATCAATAAGTTTCTTTAACATTTCCGAAAAATTCTTGAAAAAACATCAAATTCTAAGAATAAGAATAATGTTTATGCAAATTTTATGACATATCATGGATTTTTTTAAAGTTTCATGAAGAATATGTGAAGTTTCTTTATTAAGTTTAAAAATGCTTGGAAATTCCATCTAAATCTTTAAATCTCCTTAAAGGCAGTTGGAAGAAAACATCAAATTCATGAGAAAGCCATACAATTTATACAAACTTAATTAAATATCAAGGATTTTCTTGTGGCTTCGTAAAATATGTGTGAACTTTCATTAAGAAGTTTCAATGTTATTTGACATTTCATCAAAACTATTTAAATTTCTTTAATATTTCCTAAAAATTCTTGCAAAAAAATGTAAAATTCATGGAAAAATCATACAATTTATCTAAATTTCATTGCAAATAATTAATTTTCCATAAGTTCCAAGAAAAATCTTTGAAGCTTCTTTAATAAGTTTTAAGATGCTTTGAAAATTCATCTAAAATCATTAAATTTCTTCAAAATTTCTAGTAAAAAAACATAAAATTAATGTAAAAACCATCAAATTCAAGCCAATTTCTTCTTTTCTTCTTTTTAAAGTTTCCTGCAGAATCTTTAAATTTTCTTTAAAAACTTTGAATGTGCTTTGATAATCCATCAAAAATCGCTAAGTTTCTTTAACATTTCCTAGATCGTCTTGAACAAAACAAATACATGAAAAAATCATCAAATTGATGTAAATTTCATTAAAGATCATTAATTTTCTTGAAGTTTCGTGAATAATTGTTAAAGTTCCCTAAACAATTTTAATATGTTTTTCAAAACCCTTTAAGTTTCCTTAAAAAATATTAAAATAAAACATTCAATTAATAAAAAAAATCAACTAATTCATGCATATTTCTTAGAAAAGCATTAGTTTTGAAGTTTCTTCAAATTCTTTGAAGGTGCTTTGAAATTTCATTAGAATTCTTATAACCCGAAAATAGTTGTTGTTTAGATTAATGTAAAATTAAATATATTAGCAAAAACTAAGTGTTTTATATTAAATGTTTATATTAATTCACGTTTTTGCACAATGCTGTGATGAACAATGAGCATATCGCATTTAACAAATTCCAATTTTATTATATAAATATAATTTATACAAAGCTCAAAGCTTATGCAAATAGGACGTCGTGTTTTAAACGAAGGGTGGTAAGTACTTGATGAAGTGGAAAAAACACATGACATGTTATCAAAAGATTAAAGTTTATTACCTACTTTCTTACAAATTGTATAATTGAATTCGAATATACTCCATACAAAATCGTGTATAAAAGACAAAATGCAAGTGAATTTGTATCATATCTTCAATCAGTTCAATATAACTCCATTGCAACATTACACGCTATATACCATCCATTTGTTAGTCTTAAATGAATGGCGTAAGCGTGGGGGCTCTATCAAATATGTATTATACCGTATATAGCTGTTATAACATTCTGGAGAAGCTTCCGTCAGATTCCACGTCAAATCACTGCCATCTACCATTGTGCGCTTACCCCGCCGCCGCCGCCACCGCCTCCGTCTCTCTCCATATTTCATTATCTCTTTAAGCGCGGCGGAATCGGCGCGCAGGGGTAGAAATTATTGACTATTCGAGAGAAAGACGTCGGCGTCGTTATGGGGACGGCGCTTACTAGTAAATCGGGAGCGTATCCCGCGGCGTATCATCATCATCGGTATCACCATCGCATTCCGAATACAACATTAAAACTCACCTCCGTGCAACAGTTAATTATGAGGGTGCTGTTTGTTCATTTCACGAACGGGGTTGTATAATATGTAGTGGCAGCAGATAGTATAGTATAATAATCCTGCTGGAACGACCCATTTATTTTTCTCGTGCGTGTTAAATGGAGTGAAGAATAATTATTAATTATGCACGGGTATCCGGTAATGCAAGTGGTGCAGTACCACGTGCCACATGTACCGCTGCAGCCGCTGCCCTCGTACACGATTAACACCGGTCAGGATTAATTGCGTTATCCTGTGGCGGAATGTGTGTTGTGATTTTTCGTGTTTTTGTGCTTACAGGTAATGCGGGGGGCGGAAGGATCAGGAAGTATGTTTTCTGGTGCTGTGCCTGCGGCGGATTGGCGACCATCCTGGGGGCGCTGTTTTTGGCGGTTTATTTCCTGCTGCGATCCTATACGTCCACCTTAGGGTATTTCGAGACCATTCCAACATTTGTACCAGCAACAATGGTAAGTAATATATTTGTTTATAATAATTAAAAAAAAAATGAAATTCAAAAATTCTTAAAAAAAATTGGTTTACGAAAATGTATCAAAAATATGTAATTTTGAATAACAATTAACGCAATTGTTTCATGCTTACTGATATCATTACTGTCATTATTGCTCATGTTAAAATATCATTCAATTGAATATGCAAATGCGGGTACTTGCATTTAAGAATGCAAAATTGCGACTGCAGATTCGACAGCGCAGGACGAGCGGGGCCGCTTCGCGTCCCCGCTCGTCCTGCATGCAGTCGAATCTGCAGTCGCAATTTTGCATTCTTAAATGTCATTAAGAATTGATGTTTTTGAAATTAACAAACAAACATTACAAGGTATGATAACTGAAATTTCAAAAAAATTTGGTTTACGAAAATTTACACCAAAAATTTGTGATTTTGATTAATATATGTATTAATGATTTTTCAAAAACCGATATGGAATTTTAGTTATTTTTACAAATATCGAGGAATTTTGAGAAATTAAAAAAAAATTCAAATATTAAAAAATCAAAGATTTTCTTAGAAATTGTGAAGAATTTAAAGAAATTATAAAGAAAAATATTTCTGTTTTTTTATAAATCTTTAGAAACAATATAAAATCGAAACAAAACACTGACAATTTAAAAAAATCTGATGTGGCCTTCCACGTGACATTATCATACCTTTAGCATATTTATAGAAATTTTGGTTTAATTTAAATTATAAAATTGTACTAAAAAATCTTCAAGTCATTCAAAAATAGTATAAATGTAATCCAAAGTAATTAAAATTAATTGAAAATCATTTAAATTTCTTGAGCATTATTTGAATTCATTGAATGAACATTTAAAAAAATCGTTAAAATTTATCAAAAATAATTGAAAACCCGTAGAAATTTAATCAAAAGTTGTTGAAATTTACATGAAATTAATTAAAAATTCCCAAAATTAAAAAAAAATTATTAAAAAAATATTGAAATTCTTTGAAAAAACTTAAATATTACAAAAAAATTTAAAGTCGTACAAAATATTGAATTGAATCCGGAAATCTTCGAAAATTCGAAACGAATTTTGTAATCAAATTTTTACATTATTATATGTAGTATGACAATTTACAAAAATTTTAAACAATAAAATAAGATGTACTGCAAAATTCTAAAAAAAATTTTGAAATTCTTTGAAAAAATATTACAAAATTTTAGAGTCATAAAAAATATTGAAATTAATCCGCAAATCTTCGAAAATGATTAAAAAACAATGGAAATTTGTTTAAATTCACTGAAATTAATAAAAAAATTGAAAAAATCATCATAATTAATTGAAAATCGTGATAACAATTGTCAAGCATGTTTGAAATATCAATGAAATTAATTTAAATCATCGAAATTTATTGAAAATTTATATAAAAAGTAATATAACAATCATAGAATTTCTTGACGAAATCTTAAAAAGAATTGAAAATTATTGAAAAATATTTATTAAAAAATCATTGAAAATCTTTGTAAGATCCTGAAAAATGTCAAAATTCATTCAATATTTTTTTTAAATCGTCGAAAACCCCATCAAATTCACATTTTTTTTAAATCTTTAAAAAGTCTCAAAATATTAGACATTTTTTGTAGTAATTTAAAAAATCATTACAATCTTACAAAAATCAACAGATTTTTTTTTAAATTAAAAAAATTCATTAAATGTCTAAAATTAACCAATGAAAATTTATGAAAATTTTCGATTTTTTTCCTTAAATTTTTTGTTAATCAATTTTGTAATATCTTCGAAATTAATTAAAATTAATAAAATGTGACCAAAATTCTTTGAAATAATTGGAAAATGTTTCAAAATACAAAAAAAATATCGAAAATTCTTTGAATTTGTTTATAAAATCATTGAATAATAACAGCGCCGTAACTAGGTATTTCTGCGTCAGAGTTTTTTTTTTTTTAATTATTATTATTGTTATCAATTCCAAAATATGCGAAATTTACACTAATTTGATAAAATTTAAAGTTAAACAATGGTATTATGTTGGCGTTTTACTCATTTTCTGAGTTTCGCCACAATGTTTGAGGTTCATAGATCCATTTTGGTTGAATCACTTCCACTTTCTATTTTTATATTCTTTGTGAGATTTC
>JARJED010112641.1:0-15812 GCA_030264515.1 Sepedophilus sp. GC000190 | reverse complement strand
TTGATAAAATCAAGACAATCAGGAAAAATCATTAAAAACCATCAACAATAATTGAATATTTTAGGAAAATTGTAATAGGTATTTATTCTACAAGGGTTGAAATAAACGTTTTTTGGGGCGAATGCGGAAGTTTCGTGACGAGGCATATCCTACTCTAGAAACAATCCACACGAACGTCAAAAAACGTATTTGCACCAGAATAGAATACATTTTTTTCTACGTTCGCTGTAATTAATCAAACTAATTAATAACAGTCAATTAGCGCAACGCTCCATCTGAGGCTTGCGGGGGGCCAGGGGAAAATCTTCTGCATTATTCGGAGAACCGGTCTCCGACGGTGTGAAAAAAGGTAATTTACGTACTGTCAGCAGAGCGTAAAGTAGGTTTTTACGAGCGATCATAGAAAAAAACATTTTTTAAAAGACCACTTTAGACTTTAAAGATTTTATCTTAAGGATCAATATTAGAGCATTCATTAATTTAAAGTACCTTTAATTAGAACTCAACTTCAAGTTTTTAGCTCATCCTGACAATTAATGTTGAGAAATTAATCGTCTCTTCAGGCATTTTTTTGATGTAAATAAGAAATGATCTGTAACAATTATATTATAAATGAGATGTTTTAAAAGTTTGATAATAAGTCATGCATTTGATCAAGTTAATGTTTTTTTAAAAATAAAAATAAACTATTACATAAATAATCAAATTAATATATATTTTATGTACATACTTATTACAAAAGCACTGGACTAAGTAAAAGGTGTCAACAAATTATTGATCTATTTCATATAAAAGTATTAATCAACTTTGTGTTTGTACCATTCTTGATCGACGTGATTAACATGTGTAGTCCACAAAGTGATCATAAATATATTTGCTTAAAATAATAACTGACTAGTATAATATAGTTTTTCAAACAGTAGCATTTAAAAATGTACAAATTATTAGTAGAGAGGTGAAAATAAGTGATATCTACAGCACTGTGTACACAGACAGATAGATGAGACAATACACACACTTGGTGAAAAAATAAAAATTGTGGCATTTTTAGCAAAATAAAAATTAATTGGAAAAATTAAGTGAGATGTAATAACAACTGATTTCTTGAATATGTAAAAAAAATTATGTACAAAATGTGAAACACTAAGTGCATCCCTATTGTTGCCAATTGAAATTATAAATTAAAGTAGATATGCATAATCGAAGATATGGATATAATTGAATGAGTGCACTTTTCCTTGCTTTCTTTTGAATAAAGGATAAAATTTTTATTTGGCACTCACCATTTCCGTGGTTAGACAGTTGATTGCGTGCTCTACCGTCTTCTTAGAATGCGTCGAGGTATTCAATCCTTGTCTTAACGGCGTTGTTGGGCATCCTGCACATTATCCCTTATTCTAACTAGCCAGACTTACAGTTTTTGAATTTTATTTAACTTTCATGAGTTAAATAAAAATTCAATATACAATATAAAGATTTTGTTCAGATTAGTTTTATTGATTATATATAATGGCTTGTGTTATTATATTATGTTATTTCGTTAAATTTGTTAATTAAAAAATATTTCAACAGCTACAAACGAATACGGAAGTTGTCCATCAAAACAGATAGTTTTTTTTATACCAAACAACTCCAGCATTTGTTTTAGTAAATACATTAAATGGCAGCAAAATAATATGTATAAAGTAAACCATAACAGAAAATATATAAAAGAGATAGTTGTAAAAGGGTAAAAGGAAACGAGGGTGCAAATAGAGTGCATTATTATAATCAATAAGACTAATCTAAATAAATACTTGCAAATATGGATAAATGTAAATGAGTGATATAGTATTTCATTTCAAAATAAAATTAAAATAAACATTTTTCTGCTATATACCACATACATAATTATATCTATGAATTTAATTAAAACTAGCCATTATAAATAATAATATGTATACATTGTCTATCGTCCTACTGTAAATTCAGCTGTATTATAATACACTAGATTATAATGTGCACTTGATTAATTCCAAATTCGATGTTTTCAACTAAAAGTAGGTTCTCTTTTTTTCAACATCATATCAAAAATGTTACAAATAAGCTTAAATTTCCAAACATTTTAAAAAAATTACATTTTCTTACAAAATCTCTGAATTTCTTAAAAAAATCTGTTTTTTTTTTTAATTTTACTGATTTATTTCATTTCTGTTTTATTAATGTTAACAATATTGAAAAAAACAATTCTAACATTATCAATGTTTGTAAATTTTAAAAATATTAAGGTACATATTTTGAGTCTCTTAAAAAATCATTATTTTTTTAAAATTTGATATTTTTCGACCATTTTTTAAAATTTTCCAAAACACCTTGGGTTTTCAGAAATATTTTAAGAAACTCTAATAAATCATATCAAAAAATAAAACAAATCAATGTAATTCCAAAAAAATACATGAAATACAGGTTTTTCTTTATTTTTTTTAAACCAAACGATAAAAAAATCAAATAAAAAAAATTTAAAAAAAAATGATGAAAATTGTTCATGAAATTCAAGTGACTTTCCACAAATTTAAAAAAGAAACTAAAAGGAACAAATTTTTTTTATCTATTTTCAAAACGCTTTAAAAATTCTTCAAATTGCTTTTTAGACATTTGTAATGATAGTTTTAACAGAAAAATGCAATTTTTGATCATTAAAATGATATTTTAGACATTATTTTTGACTATTGTGTTGATTTTTTCTAATAAACATAGTATATTTAATATTTATATTAAAATGCATTTCTAATATTTGAAATCATACTTTTGTAATTTGAAATGCAAGATATAGTTTTTACTATTGAATTGATATTTTTAAAATAAAAAACTAAAATGTAATGTAATTTTTATCATTTAATGATTTTTTTTACAATTAGTAAATTTTCAAAAATTTATTTAGCTTTTGGGTGTTGAAATGGCATATTGGATAATAATTAAAGTGTTTTTTATATTATATAATCAAAATTTTTTTTACAATTGTGTTAATTGATATTTTTATACTATTTTTTTTAATTGTTCATGTTTTTTAGAAAAACTTTCACAATCTCAAAATAAAATATCATAACATTTTCAAATATTTTAAATATATGTATATATGTATGTATTTAGATTAACAAAAAACATTTTTTGATATTTTAAATACATTTCATTTTTACAATAAATTTTAAGAGTATCCTTGGATTTTGTTAGGATTTATATGAAGTATTTGAATGAAGTATATAAAAAATTCTAGTCTTTTTTTTTAATTATTTGATTTTTTTTAGAAAATTCTCAAAAATATTTGCAAGTTTAAAAAAAAAATTGTTAAAAAAGATGTTTAATTTTTTTTAGATTTTTTAAATCACTTTTTTTTTATTTTCGTAATAAATAAAATCCCTTTATTTTTAGTAAATATTAAATGTCAATTAAAAAAATGTTATTTTTTTAATCATTTGTTTTAGTGGAAGCAAAAATCCCAACTAAAAAAAAATAAATTTTGAAAATCACTTGATTTGTTTAACAGTTTTCAAACATCCTCATATTTTTTGGTAAATTTTTGTAAATCGCTTGCTTTTTATAAATTTCCGGAAACGTTTCTTGAAAATAGCTTGATATTATGGAAATATACAATGATGAATAGTATTTAGAAATTAAAAAAAAAAAAACTCAAAATGGTATTAGATTTTTTAAATAGTAAAAGAAAATCACAAGTTTTTCTTTATAATTCATTAATTATTTTAACAATAAATTTTAAGAATTCTTGTTTTTTGTTAATTTCTTCGACTTTTATTTGATATTTGTTGAAAATCATTTGATTTTATTTTCATTTTTATTAAATGGCCGATTTTGTTTTCAAATTTTTAAAGAAATCATTTAAATTTTTCGAAATTCTCTTTTATAAATAAATATTTGAAAAAAAATATATAAACAATAAATTTATTATTTGTTATTCTTTTTAAATTACAGTAAACTTTTTTGAAAGAAGCTTGATTTTTTTGAAAATTTTTCAAAAATTCTTATTTTCTTTGGATCTTTTTTTATTGTTTGATTTTGTGGACAAATATTAAAAATCTTTGAGTTTAATTAGAAAATTGTTGAAAATCTATTATTTTTTTAGAAAATGTGTATTTTTTATAATTTCTGATATTTTTTTTCAAAACCACATTCTATGAAAAGTTTTTAAAAACACTTCTTTTTTTAATTGTTGAAAACCATTTGATTTTTTGAATATTTTTTTTGGAAAACTGTTGAAACTATTAAATTCCTTGGTAAGATAAGAACTTATATTTTAAAATTATTTTAAAATCACTTATGTTTTTAATGATCGAATCTTTTTTTTATTAAAAATGGTTTACACTTTTTTTTAATTGTTAAATATGATTGTATCTTCGATTTTCTTATTTTTTTTTTACTTTCAGATAAAAGTGGAAATCGTTTGAATTTCTTTTT
The DNA here is from genome assembly GCA_030264515.1 of Sepedophilus sp. GC000190. Classification (NCBI taxonomy): domain Eukaryota; kingdom Metazoa; phylum Arthropoda; class Insecta; order Coleoptera; family Staphylinidae; genus Sepedophilus; species Sepedophilus sp. GC000190. The sequence continues at coordinate 11,363 of JARJED010112641.1, read as the reverse complement.
TCAACCAAAAATAACAGGTTTTGCATTTGATTTTTTATTTTTTTTATTTTTTGCTTGTAATTATTATTTTTTTTTAATCTCTGTTTTATAGAATTTTTGGAAACATTATATGTTTTTTGGTAAAATTTTGAATTTTTTAAGAGTTTGAGAATTTTTTTAAATTATAGAAAATAATAGAAATTTTATTTACATTTTTGTCAAATTTAAAAAAAAAAAATATTTTTTAAGATTTTTTTTTTCAAAAGATATTTATTTTAAATTGCTTGAAGGTTTTTGTCTGAAATTGTTTGGGATTTTAAGTAATTACGAAAAAAATATTTTTTTTAAAGATTTTTGAAAAATGGTTTAAGATTTGTGAAAATTATTTTAAATATGTTTGGAATAAAAAATGAAAAGTACAATCAAGTAATAGTGCATAATAGTTTCTCTGAAAATTGCTGTTTGTGATTTTTGCAAAAAATATAGTCGCAAATAATTTTTCAAAATTGCCCAATTTGTGATAAAGCGCAAATGCTTAGAAGTTGTCAAGTTAGTTGCAGCTACCCAGTTCTATAATAACCCTTCACAATAACAATTTTTTTTAACTTTTTTAATAATATTGGCATTTCAGGGTTGAAGTAGACTATGTGGTCTAATACCACTCCCCATAATTTCTTTTCCAAATTATAATGTTATCATCAATAAAGAAAACTTTGAAATTGAAATTTAATTTAATTGTTTATAATCTGAATTATAACTGGCTAGTGGGATTATAATAAATACAACAGAATTTACATTTGGACTACGACATACATAAGCTGTTTTCAAGTTAGATAAAGAAAGAGAGGGATTCCAAGCAAACAAATTTTATTAATAAACACATACCTGCAAGATGTTTGTTTTGAATCTAAAAGAGGTCATAATTATTACAGCATGAAATAAACTGTTACTGTTTTAATATGAAAAAACATAATCTAGATATGACTGTGTAGTGATAAGTATTAGTGATTAATGACCGCAGCAATATAAAGAGCAACTCTTTAAACTTCTTGTGTTAAATTTGCAAAATGGCAAACTAAATAATGAGGTTTTAACAGTCCGATAAATGCATGAGCATTTGCATATGAGAAAGCTTTCAGTCTGTTGAGTGTAATGTTTGCTGACAAATCACCAATGGTGTTGGTGATCACTTCTCAACACTGTTTGGAATTGTTTAAACATTATTAGATGATATAAACATCACTCAGAAGTCTATCTATCTCGCTACTGACTTCAAGGTAAAATTTAATAAAACAGATCCTAACAAGCAAATTCAATCACACTATTTACTTATGGCATGAAGAGCTATGTAAATTTTCCAATACGAATAGCAAATTGCATTGATATTTATTCAACCAATTTTTGCATTGAACAATAAATAAATATGAATTTGGCATATCGAATCATTAGAGAATAAATTTTTTTATTGCTCCTGAAAATATAGTTCATACCAAAAAAACAATACGTCGCCTTATTCAGACATGAATTCAGATTCTTGAGATTCATTTAAATTACTAATTTTTAATGGTGGATTGTTCTGTAGTAGTTTCATGAATTGTTTTATTATGCACTTTATTATAGCATTTCCGCAGAAATATGATATTGCTAGTAAAAATGAGAAAACTACATTTAAATGGTTCAACAATTATCTTGCAAACATGAGGAATACTTATGCTCTTATTTGAATATATGAAGCAAGTAATACAGTTGATAATCCTGATCTGACAAGGATCAGAAATAATTATATATATTAGCTCTCCGGGCCTAGTAGGGTTCATGGCTTGATGTATTTTATTCTTTCACCTCTTGGGGTTTTTCTTTTCAATTTCTTATGTTACAACCTTCTAAATCCTTTAACACTTCCTGCTTTCACTCGGCTTTTTATTAGATCTTATACTGAAGTGTACCCTGAAGTAAACAAAGGTCGTTGATTTCTCATTTCTTTGTTGTCACTTGCGGTCTACCCTTGTCACTTACTGCTCCTTTTGTTCTTGTCATAAACTATGTTTTGTTTCCATTTATTATTTATTTATTTAGACATGTGTTTTTTGGGCATCCTCTTTTATTTTTGCTATGGTTTCTTGTAGCTTTTTTTGCTTCTGGTCAGTACTGCTACATCATCAGCGACAGATAAGCACTGGTGTTTTTTTATAATATATCAGACCTATCCTATTTACTTTGGCTTACTGCATTACATACTCTAATACACATTTAAAGAATATTGATGATAGTGAGTCTCCTTGCCTCAATCATTTGTTCAATGCAAAAGTTCTTGTTACATTGTTGTTTACTTTTATTCTATTATTTGTAATCTTTAGCGTTAGTTTCATAAAGTTATTTACTTTTCCCCTCAATACTTCCTTTATTTTTATACTATGATATGCTTTACCTGAAATCAATAAATGCCAAATGTGTTTCCCTGTTATATTCGTAGCTGTCTGCTTGTATCTCTCCTACATTCAGCTTGATAGTTACCTATTTCTCCTTTTTGTTTTCTCTTTAAGTGTGACTAAAACCTTATAGGCCATGATTACTGGAGCGATGCGTCTATAATTCTCAGATTACATTTTATCCCTATTTTTATGGACGGGGATTAGAACTGCTTCAGACCAACTTTGCGGCAATTTCTCTTGTGTCCATATCTTCTCTAATAATGTTTGCATTTGTTTTACCACTTGTTCTCACCATTTTTGAATAGTTCTGCCGATATTTCGCGCTTCTTGTTCTTAAGTTTTCTTATTCATTTGTCTACTTCTTTTATCGATGGAGGATCATTTATCTCCTGGCATTCTTCTCCTCATTTATAGTATCTTCTGTTTCCCTATTTTCTTCAGTTACACTTGCTTTCTCGTCTTTAATAAATATTGCTTTTTATTGATAACTTCTTATTTCTCTAATTTGGCCCTGTTAAAGTTTTCCTATTTCCTTATTTTTATAATTCTCTTGTAACTCATTAATTCGCCCTTCATTATACTTTCTCTTCTATTCTCATAATACATTATCCTCTTACATTTCGTCCTTTGATGATTATACGCCTCCTTATCTTTTTCCTTTTCATTATTTATCATTATGATTTTTGTTTTTCTTCTCTTCTCCAGTTTTTTACGCTCTCCATCACACCACTTTTTACCCTTGTTTTCCTCTCCCTCTCTGTAGTTTCCTGATGTTTATTTTATTCTGTTACTTAAGTCCTTCCATAAACTATCAATATGTTTCTCTTCTTTTATTTTACTCTCTGTCAGTTCCACCTCATAGTATTTCTTCTTTTCTTCTTTTGTTGTTATGATCCTTCTGTGAAGTCTCCCTCCTACTTTTCTTCGATTTCTTTGGATTGGAATTTCTTGTTGAAATTTGACTCCCAATAAAAAGTGGCTGCATTTGCATCCAGTCCTATGTACATCCTTACATCCATTATGTACCTTTCCTGGTTCTTCTCTATGAGAACATGGTATATCTGGTTTATCCTCACTTCACTTGGCACTGTCTAAGTCCCTTTGTAAATTTCCTTTTTCTCCAAGTAAGGGCTCTTTATTATGAGTCATTTCTCCTTTGCCGTGTCTATTAATAGTTGCCCGTTTTCATTGATTTTCTCGTGCTTGCTATATTTGCCTAAAGTTGGTCTAATCCTTTCCTCTCTTCCTATCACTATTTTAATGTCATATTTTGGTCTTCTTTTGAATTCTCTGTAGGGTCTATTATAAAATTCTTCTTTGGCTTCTGGTTTTGCGACTTCACATGATGCATTTTACTATGGTTATTTTCTGGAATTTATTTCACCAGAAATAATTACAGGAAAACATATCGACAAGCTCTCTGAATTAAGGAAACACATCTAACAAGTATATCAACAACTCAAATAATATGTGTAGAGTAATACGAAACATAATTAATTCAAATAAGAAGCTGAATTCGACCAGGGAGGTTTCCATTGTGACTATTCAAAATTTTAATGTATATTTTTCAAATATTGCTTAGAAAATTTTTCAATCAATTCCTCAATCTGGTATGGATGCAATAAATTTTCATGGTTTTGGTGTTATCCAGTACAGTAAAAGTTTAATACTTTAGTTTTAGTGAAGTGTTCGAACATCAAGTTGTTTAGTTTCGAAGGGAACAAGTTATTATTTCGTCATCATCATGGTTTTAGGAAACCTCCGAACACATACTATGCAATTGCGATGCTATAGCGGCATAAGTCTGGCTCACTTGGGGGTTAACAATATCACCAAAGGAAATGAATACTATGTTTCCCAAGAAGATAGTCAACTTTGCTAAGAAAGTAGAGTTTCTTGGAAAAATGTAGGGTACGGCGCAGAACAATAAATCTATCTGGTCGCAGTTTGGAAAAACGAAAACCAGCCAATCGATCCCTTGTAATCTAATCTGATCTAATGGTTTTAGAAAGGGACTCTCGGCAACTGATGCCAATCTTAAGCAGTTTTGAGGAATTTTTCTTTTCAAGTGCACCATTCTTAGACTTATCAAAGACTTTCGACATCTTCTTATGAAAGCCGTAGATCTATTAAGTCATATCCCCTTATATCTTAAAAAATGACATTTTGTCGGAACCCATGGTGTTCCTCAAGGTTCAATCCTAGGACCATTATTATTTTTGATTTTCATCAATGATTTAGAAAACAATCTCCCCTATTGGTATGTTTGTCTGTTTTGCAGATGATACAACAATTACATACACCGCTGATTGTAATGAAGCTATAGGTATCATGAGGGAAATCATAAAACAGTTGGTGGAGGATTGGTTTAACAGTAATAGATTAAAGTTTAATCTATGGGCACTAAAGTCTATCCAAATTCAAGAAAAACCGCATGTAAACAGGAAAGTGTGACGCGGCCTGACCGGCAACTCGGGTCAGGGTCACACTCAGTTAGTCGTCGCATATTACACCATCCCAAAATGTGATATATTTACGTATAAGGGAGAAAAAAAATCTGACATACTTGTACACGCATTGGGAACAAATTATAGGTCTGTTTTTGCAGTCCCATCAAACGATCACAAACTACGCATTTATTTTGTCAGGTAGCATTGCAGGTATAAATTTCACTTAAACTGAATAGGGCCGGTCGCCGCCAGGGAGCCAATCAGAGCGGTGTTAATGCATAGGAACTTGTTTACATGAGGTTTTTCTTGGACTTGGACAAACTTTAGTGGTGTGAGCGTGCAGACTTCTTGTTACTATCATAAATCGTAAGCCAGATTTCTTGATGAAAGCGTTGTTAATTAATGCCCAACAATGATAATAACCCATCAGGATAAATATTATCTTTTATCCAAATTCGAACCTACGACGATATGTCATACATAAGTCCGGCCCTCTAACCATAGCGCTGTCCACTCTGACTTCAGTAAAATTCTTATCAATTTTGTTTCACTATTGAACTGGAAGAAGCAAAGTATATTGCTCAGAAAAGCTTATTTCTCTTGTATCCATTCTCACATCCAATATGCTTTACTTCTATGGAATCGCTCAGCAATTCGCCATAGAATCTTTGGATTACAAAGATGAGCTGTTCGTGTGGGGTTAGATATAGAGAGGACTGTAGGACATTATTTATTCGGGAAAGGATTTTATTAACACCACTGATTTTATTGATTATCTTGAAAAGGAAAAAATGGTAACAAGAGAGAACTATGCGACACTTTGACAATTTGGCTTCATCTATTTGTCAAAAAAGAAGCCCCTCTTCCATCAGGACAATGAACCGTATCCACAAATCCACAATTATGATGGCAAAATTACATAAACTACTCTACAAATTGAAGGGGAGAGTGGATGAAGGGGCTAAATGACAAATCCACTATTTTAAGATAATTACATTAAAAATAAATTTGGTGGTATTTTTGTTACTATCTAGGGTAATTTAGCTCATTCATCAATTCTGTAGTTTCAAAGCTGGACATTATGATAAGATGGCTCAAAATTCATACAAAGCTCATAATACAGAAAAAGTCACTTAACCCCATAATTTGCTTGAGCACCTGTCGTATTTACCAGACTTGCCCTAAGTGACTTTTATCTTATTTCTAAATTGAAAAAATGGTTTTGTGGAGAAATGTGGATGTTAAAAATCTTATTTTTAATCTATTACCTTAAATTTTTTACACTGGAGGTATAAAGAGTTGCTATTTATACTGCTGCAACCGTCAAACACCAGTGGTGCTACCATTTCTCAAAAACGGGTACTTATCACTCATCCCTAATAATATTAATAGTGAAACAATATTTCCTAAAGTTAATTTTCAATTTATAGAGGGAAAAATTGAAAATATTTATGTATTGTTTGACATTCTGCAGTTTGAAAATAATGTCCCAACATACAGATATTCATTATGAAAATATTTTTTTAGACTTTACATAAAACTATGTTGATACATTTTTTTAGCATTGAACAAAAAAATTATTATACAGATACATAGTCAGGACCAGGCTAAAGTAACAAATATGAAATTCTTTGCTTTATAGGAGGAGCACAAAAAATCATCATAACAGATTTGTAAAAATGAAAGTTAGTGATACAAGTGAAAATGAAAATGGAGAACAGACAAAATGTGATTTTTCACATATGCTTAGGTGGTGCAGATAATATGTAAACTCTATAAGAATACAGCAATGCTTCTTTTCTTATTCATATTTCAAAATTGTGATTAATAAAATACAAAAAAGTGCAAAAAACTAATATGTACTATATTTTGATCTACAAAAATCACTAGAATGTGCATGTTGAAAACAAATTTATTAACAAAATATTATCTTCTTTCTCCTCTATAATTATGAGTTCTGTTCTTATGAACCATCCAATAACAGGAACTATCTTTGATTACAATATGATCATTTGTTTACACTTTCATTTGAAGCTATTAAGTGCAACCTTGCTAATGCTTATATAGATGTGATTTAATATACACAGAACAATGTTTTGATTGCTTTATCCATATTTACAAAAGGTATGCAACAACACATGTCACATTACAGAACAACATGCTTCAAACTTAACTTACCCATATCGCCACTACTTGATGACTCGGTAAATGATGGTGTACCTTCAGTCCATGTGGGTGTTGAACCTTCAACTGATGCTGGTGGTGTCCATGCCAAACCTCTAGAGTGACTTGAATGACCAGCTCCTGAACTACCAGATTCTACGCTAAGAGATGATTTATTTTCCGCTCGAGACTCCAATCGAATATCTGTTATGCTAAAAAATAATATAGAACCGTCAAAATATAATAACCGAACAACATTTTTTCAAAGCAAAAGTACTCAATTTACTAAGTACGTACCTAACTGTATCTTCTTTATAGTTTTTAACCATGGTAACATGATGAGTGGTATGAGAGGCAACTCTAACACGAGCTGGAGTTACCGAGGATTCGAGGGGTGCTGTGGCAGCTCTTTGTTCTAAAACCTCATCAAATGTTGGTGGAGGAGTGCTGCAGCAGCTTGGTACTACACCTGCAGAATATGAAAATTGATTTTTACAGTAGAATCTAGTTTTATAAAACTAATAATATAGAAAAACCACTCTCATAAATGAATTTAACTGAATATATTAAAACAATCTTATTACTTTATCAAATAATATAAAAGAAATTAGCATTATGAAAGATTTAATTTAAATTCACTAATATAACTCAGACTAAATGATGTTTGCGTTCAAAATGAATAGCTTGTTAATTGTGAAATGAAACTTAAAAAATGAATAAAGCATGATTCTACAGCAATTAAAAACACAATTGTTTACTACGTAACTGCTTCTATATCTTTCCGGCACCTCCCAATATATTATTGAACCTACTACATAAAAAATAATGAAACATAAGAAAGCATGAATACTGCACAAAAAGAATTCATTAAAAGCTGAACAATAAAAATAAGCACTATAGTCTAAATTTTAGTAATATATTTCTTCTTTCAATATCCCCTTCACAAATGTCTACATTCAGAAAGTTTTTGGAAGGAAACATGGTAATAAATTATTTTTGAAGATATGTACATTGTACTTTTTGTTATACAGCACATTCATTAAAAACAATACATAAGAAAGATGAGCTCGTGAGAACATGTATTCATTCGCACTCATGACTCTCAAACTCAAATGAATGCTCCCATATGTATTACTTTTAATGAAAGTATGATATAACAAATTCTGGTGTAATTACACACAATTTGTCACAAATAAGTGTTATCTATTCTTTTAAACAACAGATATTTCTTAAATGCAAATAAGCGTCAATAATACTTTTTAATATATAATTATATTAAACACAGTTTGTCACAAAATAACTTGAAAATAAATAATATTAATATTTGCATTTTACAAAGCTGCTGGTTATGCATGCAGGCATAACAATATTTCTAGTGCCATAAATGTAGGAGCCCAAGCAGCTCTTAAAAGTTCCGAATAGTTTTGAGAAGCCTATCGTATCATTTCATTTCATGCTCAAGCAGAGAAGCAATTTAATTCATGCACAATATCATGCTGCGCACCTTTGCCACTTATGCCACCACGCTTGTTTTTCGGCGTACCCCTAGGAGGAACAGGTGGTGGAATTTTGGGTTTGTTTTCTATTGTCGACCTCCCAACCAGAACAGCGGGATAGGCCGCAGGAGGTGAAGTTAATGGGGCAGTATTTGAATTATTTTGGGTTGGAGGCGGGGATGTTTTCAATGGAAGAGTCTCTGTGGGACTTGCTGCAGAAACAAAACAGAAATATATTGAAGTAAGAAATAAATTTACAACATGATTAAATAAAAACATAGGTGATTGATCAGTAAGGTAAATTTTTCAAGTGCCAACTATAATATTTATTGTTAAAAAACTTGGAGCTTCACTGTTTGTTGTGTCACAGATAAAAGAATAGAGTCTAAAGTGACAAAAGACTATAATTAGTTTTTTTAATATCTTGGTAAGAATTCTTCTTTCCTGTATAGGTATTTTCGGTTTTGGGAAAACAAACATCTTTCTTATATTGCTTTATGTTAGGCTCATTAATTATTTTTCCATATTATAGTGAACTCGTCAAAATGTGGTGGATGCGCATTGAACACAAATTTTATTGAGCGGTTCCAGACCTTCCTAAATAAGTTAGGTTAAAAATTCCTATCATTTTTGTGTCTACATTTCGCTTTAGCACCCACACTTGCCTTTTAAAAATGTCAGAATCTATTTTAACCACTTAGCGTGCGTGCCCATGTTTAACACTGGCAATTTTGTGCGTCCCCGTGTGAGACACGGGCGCTCTCGTTTTGTACAGAATTAAATTATCACTGCCCGTGTGAGACGCTATCTATCAAAAATATGATTCATTTAAATTTTTTAACTAATTTATGATAGATGGCAATAGGCAATACCTATACTCTCTAATTGGCGATTTATGAGTGGGTAATTTTGACGTTTATAACCACCAAAAAAATGCCTCTCTAAAATACATGTAAATTATGTGCTTATTACATTTGTTTGAAGCTACGTGATATTTATTGTGAATTTCTGTTTTTCATTCCCCATTTCAATTAATTTCATTATTCGATATTTCTACTAGTTTAACGATTGGGATTATTTATTTCAGTATAAATCAATCTGAAGATGAGCAATTCTGACGATTTTGAATACGCAAATTTATCAGAGAGTGGAAGCGAAGAAAGTGATGAGAGTCCTGATGAATATGAATGAAGACAGTGATGACGATGACATCTTGGCTTTAGCCAGAGATTGGTTTCCAATTAGTACGCCAACCAAATGTTGCGCCACCGAGATTTCAATTTATTGGAAATTCTGGCTGCACATTTAATTTGACAGATGATTTCGATGTCCTGTCATATTTTGAAATATTTTTTGACGATTCTGTTATGAATATATTAGTAACTGAAACTAACAGACATGTGTCTCAAAGACAAGCCACATTATCCAACTTATGGTCGCCTGTTACCAAGGAAGAAATGTTTATTTTTTTGGCAATAATTATTCTGCAAGGTAAAATTAGAAAACCGGAAGAAATAATGTATTCGTCAACATCAGAAATTTTTCCAAAACTTCTTAGTTTGCGTAGGTATGGTGACATAATTTTTTTTTACATTTTTCTGATAACGAAAACTACTGCTACTCACCTACATCCCAAACTAAATAAGATTTGGCCTGTATTTGACACTATAAATAAAAAATCTTCATCATTATTTATAACGCAACGAGATATAACAATGGACGAAAGTCTAATGCTATACAAGGGCCGATTGGGATGGATATATATATTATATTCGTCAATTATATACACCGGAAAGGGAACTAAAGTGAGCATCACATAGTGGATATGCCTGTATCAACTCGAATAGTCTTGTCCCTAATTGAGCCATTGTTTGACAACAGACAATTTTTATATATCTCCACAGTTCGCGGATTGCCTTATAAAACACACAACTGATATGTATAGTACATTGAGATCACACTGAAAAGATGTCCCTTCAAAAATAAAAAATATAAAAAAGGCGAAATTATTGTGTTTCAGAGAGGAAAGTTCATGGAAATGAAATGGAAAGACAAATAAAACATTTGACTACTTTCAACTGTGCACAATGCAGAACTGGCAGACACAGGCAAGATAAGCAATGACGGAATGCAGATCAAAAAGCTGAAAATTGTAATTGACTATAATGACGTGATGGGAGGTGTTGATAGGCTACATCAGCATATTCATGACTCTCCTACTACAAGGAAAAGGGGAAAAAAGTATTATAAAAAAATATTTTTTCATCTTTTAGATATATCAGTTTGGAACTCGTTCGTATTGTACAAAAAAAAAAAGAAAGAAAACGAGACCACTTAGACGTTAGAAAGATATAAGATAGAAAAATATAATTCAACCAATTTTAAAAAAAAAGTGGGTCGGCCTATTTCGAAACCTTGTCCATTGCGACTTACAGAAAGACACTTTCCCGAATTTATGCCTGCCACAGAAAAAAAAAAAGCTGATCCATGTCAAAACTGTGCACAGTTCAGGGTGGCCAGTTGTTAAGCTTTTTAAAATTCCCGTTTTTTTTCCCGGTTTTCCCGGTCCATCTTACATCATCTTTCTAAACTACATTTGTGATAATTCAAGTTATGTTTTATTTTTATACGTATATTTATATAATATGAATATAATATAATAATCCTCCGGTTGCGAAATTCTGATAAATCTGCTGAAAATTAACAATTTCAAAATTTTCTTTGATTCATTGTGTGGAGAATGCGAAGAGGAACCATGCAGGAAGAATTAATGGAAAGAGACATACTCATGTGATAAAAAATTAAACAACATTTTAATGTATGTAGTACTTTGAACATTTTTT
>JARJED010111546.1:0-12438 GCA_030264515.1 Sepedophilus sp. GC000190 | reverse complement strand
AGATTTTTGTAAACTTTCATAATAAATACTATTCTCTCTCTCTGTTACATAAAATATATGTACTTAAAAAAATATCACTATTTTTGGCGTTTTTCGACATAAAAAATCAAATTTATTGAAAGAATGCAAATAACATATTAAATATAGAAATGTGGAGTGCTCGGCGACAAAAAAAATGTTAGGGTCCAAAAATTTGGAAAACATGTTTTTTTAGTTGTAGAATCGTATAAAATTTGGAAATGAAAAATTCGAGAACCTACTTGTATAAAGTGCAATTTTTGGCTTGGAATTCTCCTCATATTAAATAAATCACATTTTGATGGTTTTAGGAAATATATTGTAGGATGCGAATTTGTTTCGGCCTCTCAGCCAGTCATATGCACTAACATTTGTAAACTGAAAATGCTCATTTTTTAATATTTAACCATTTTTTTAACTCAAATCTATTCTATTTAATAAAATGTATGTGATATATAAATCTTTTTCTTTAAATTTGAATATTGTCCTATGTCCCATTCTGATTTTCATAACTAAACTGTTATTTACAAATACAGATAATTTGCGTAAATAAATTAATCCTGGATGTCATATAACAGTAAGATTATTGATTGATATTAAACTAATACCAATTCATTACAATATAATTTATACTCATATTTAAACTGACAATAATTTTGATTCATGTTCTGTAAATTATTTAAATACAATACATTGCAATTTATTATTTTTAATTATTGCAATTAAAAAATTACCCTAAACACCAATTTGGAATCTTGCCATTCAATTTGGCTTTAAGAATTAATGCTGTCTGCAATGCCAAAATATCTCAGATTACACTCAAATATATATGCGAATCAATATTAATAAATTACTATTTTAAACAAAACTAATTGTTATAAATTAGAGAATTATTAAAATTTATGTCTATTCAGCTTCTATGCAGTTTTAATACTGTAAGTCACAATAACATACATATCATTTCTTATGTGATAAAGCTACATTGTTTAAATATAAAATAATCACATGACTAATTAATACTTAATAATTTGCACTTAATCTAGGATGACATTTTGTCATTAAATTTGTATTACCATATCAAGGTAGACCACAATATTTTAATATCTCATTCAATATACTACATATTATCTTTAAATGAAATTTTCATTTTAAATAATAATAAAGATTTGTTATTACTGACATGTCTATACAATATCAGCATAAAGAATTTAGACAATAAAATTATACTTAGCAAAATTTATGTAATTCAAATAAAAGTAATAGTATTAAACTACGATGAATATTGCTAAAGCACACTTACAACAATTGCGTGTACTTCAGCCGCTCTAGTTTCACAATTACCTTGTGTCATTGTCAGGTAAACAAAAACTTTATTTATATACCTGACAAAGCCACCAAACAATTGTAGTAAAATAAAAGTGATTCGAAATTTTCCAACTTACAAATGCCATCAGTTAGTTAATTGAAGTTGTGCGTATTTTGTGGTATTGAGAATAATTATTTCAAAACAATTGATTACTTTGAGTATTGCAACTTTCTTTTTAGGAAAAGTTTGATCGCAGTTTCGGTACTGCTCGTAGGATTTTCAAACTTAACTTACAAAATTGATGAATCATTTATGCAAGTAATTGGGATACAACCAAGAACGGATAATAAATTTTGCAGCTCTAAATAAAATAACATTTATTGGGAAGTAATTTTATGCTACTACAGGAAAGTGTAGTAAAATTATATATAAATAAGATATAGCAATCTAATCATGCAGAATAAATTTTTGAGTATCCTTTTAGATGTTATTTTAAAATAAAGATTATTGTTGTTTATATTAATGATTAAAAATATAATTGTGTTTAGGATTACTGGAAAAATAATTTTATAGTTTATAAAAATTTACTTAATGGATTTATTTAAACACGTTTTAGTAATTGAACAAATAATGTAGTCAATTAAGAATTCAACATTTCATAATTAGAGTGAAATCTAACCCTAACTTACTAGCATTCCATACAATTTGCATTGAGGATTTGATATAGTCCGCAATGCCTAAATATGCAAATCATAGTTTACATCAATACTTGCATAATTAATTGATTAAGTTGTTATTTGTTCAGGTCCAATATATTTTTATTTGTTTGTAATAGTGAAGTAATATTACCTTTTGGTAAATTTTAAATAACAATCTCAAAACTAATCATTTCACATGGGAAGCTAATACGTACTAATAGTTGGAGAACAATTAAATTTTAATTGAGAATATCAAAAATATTAATTTTAATTATAATAATAATTCTATAATGGCTACTGCAGATATAATGTAGATTTTATTTTCCACCATTGCCTTATATTTATTATTATTTACCTAATACAACTTAAAATAAAAAGGCTATTGGCTAATATTATTTTATGTGCATTTTTATAACCGATATTATTATATTTTAAACCGATATTATAAATATATTAATAAATATTTGGTGTATTAAACCACACTCGTACAATAATTTTATATTACATACTTATAATTTAAAAAAATATTACACGTTTTAAATTCTTAATTCAATACTGATCAATTGTAATAATTGTGTAATATTGCATGGTTTTCGTGACAAATGTTAGGATTACACAATAAACATTAAATAAAACAATTAAATAAATAACTGAATTAGCTAACACGAAAAATATTTTCAATTAAAATTAATAATAACCGAAACACATAATTTATTGTGTATGTGGTTTTTATTGGTATTAATAAGTTCTGATAACTAATCCACAATCTTAGCTTTTTGTAATTTACAAATTTGTTTTCTGAATTTAAATTAATTAATTAATATGCCCCATCAAACTGAATGCTAAATAAATGGTGATCGTAGATTTCATTTTCGTGCTGTATACTTGCAGTATTACCAAATAAAATAAATGTAAATTCGAAACCAAATATCTATTTTAGCTTTCTAGTTTAACCACTAGATGACCCTACTGCATCTTATCACTTACATTTGTGTATTTTATTAGTTAATTATTTTAAAAAAAACAATGAGAAATAATAATTGTACATCATGTGCTGAAAAGTTTATAGATAATAAATAGTTTATTTTAATCTCATCTTACAATTACCACAGAAATACAAATCATTAAAAATATATAGGCTTTTTAATATTTATAAAATATTTTTATACCGGCAGGTACTAATCCGCTTGTAGTTGACAACATATATAAACTAACATGTACTTGAGTTGGGCTTAAATGTAATTATTTGATGCTGTAAACATAGTAAGTTGAAAATTAGATATTTTTTATTTTAAATATTATTATCAATTATCACAATGTGTTATTAAATTTAAATCAATAACTTATTCATTCATATTCAAGTCATCAAATCAAATTTAATTATTTTTTATTACGTATATATGGTTTTACATAATCATGCCCACAAATACATGACATTGTCAAATTATTATTAAAAATAATTAAATAAATTGGTAAAAAGTAAAAATAATAATTTATTTGTTTATATGTAATTATATACATTATATAAATAACTGCAGGGCGTTTCTTGCTTTAAATTAAATTAAATTTTAGAATAATCATTAATAATAATTGATAAAATAATTGTTTATCTATTTTATTATGAATGATTAGTTGTATTAAAAATCACGTACCTACTTCAAAGTAAGTGTTTCCCAAAATTAGTTTATATTTATTTAATTAAACTGCAATCACAAAACCAAATCGATAATGATGAATTAGTTAGTATTGCAATCAATATTATAATACATAATTACTTTCAGCTGTAAGATTTATTATATTATAAATTAATGTTCTTTAATTGGCTGTTTTAACACGTATACTACTGTGTAACAAATCTGTATGATATGCTGTCACTATTTGTACATTTATATTGACTATATTTAACATAAACTGAGTGAAGTGTTTATGGCATGTTAAACTTGAATGCCCATTACGTCAAACCCATATCAAATCGCATTACTCACTTTAATTAAATTATAGAAACAATGTCATCTGAATACAACCAACAATTGACTCTTGCTCACAGCTACGAAACGCCCTGTAAAAAACATAATAAATATTAATAATATATAATTAGCACCAATTTTATTGCACGTTTTTCTATTTTTCCAATACTTTATTCAAAATACTATATACTGTATTTTCTCTATACTCTATTTCCTATATCTATTTTCTACCTCTGTGTACAATAAAATACATGAAATCAATATCAACCTCACATCTGCGACAAAATTAACTTCCAATCAAATCAATCAAATTAATAAAAAATATATACTAAAACTAAATATATCAACTTCCATCTATATCATTCACCCCTCATTATATTTCATATTTTCATTGCAGTAATAAAAAAAAAATTATAGATTCACATCGATCCATTTCGCGTTTCCGTCTCTATTTATATATATTTTATATGACCGATTTATTTTCATTCTATTATTTTATTAATTTTATTGTTTGACTCCACACACGCACACATATTGTACACACGTACACGAAACACACAATGACATAATCATGATGATAATTTAATGATGAACTTTGTCGATTCTGAGTGTAATTATTCTGATATAAACTTTACAGCTTGCATTGGTAAGGGTAAAACAAAACGAGCGTAGCTTGGAATAACGTAGTAAAAATTTATTATACATAAGAACGTAGGAAGTTTTTTTGTTTACTGCTGAAAATTGAGTTTGTTTATATACAGAACATGCTTTAGATACATTTTATACAGATGAGTTTAATTTAATGTCGATAGAAAAATTAAAAACAGATATAAATGCACACGAAATTCTTTTTGTTGTTTCATTTGCGGATCAAATTTTTTGATGCGCTCGCAAGTTTCTGTATGTTTGTATTGGTAACAAAATAGTTTAAATAGTTTATTAATAGAAATTTTTAAAACTTAAAATTTATACTTTATTTCAGTTTTATCGCAAATTTTAAAATATAATTGATTTTCACTACATTAACTCCACAATATGATAATTCTTCTTGTTGTTTCACATATAAAGTCCTGACGAGATGTTCCCATTATTGTATAGCTCTCGCAATTTAAGTTGAGCGGTATAGTCGAAGAAAATGTCCTTCCTCAGACTAGTCAAGAAATTATTTTGAGTATATCAAAATAGTTTGCAAGTAGTTATTGTGTGCGCCTACTTGCATTTAAGAATGCAAAATTGCGACTGCTGATTCTACAGAGCCGGCCGAGGGGTCACTAAGATTTTACTACCTTTAGATTGAATTCCATATACTTTTGCAAAAATTTATTGCAAGTCAAATATTTTTTTTAATTTTCTTCCAACAAAATAATGAAATTTCAGAAAATCAGATAAAATACAATTGAACTATATGAATTTTATTCTTCATAAATCACTAAAAGTCGCTAAAAATCTATAAAAGCTAACATTCTTAAACAAATGTTAAAAGGTGTTAAAAATCTCTTAGTCTGTAAATCATTGAATTTTTTAGGTAAATTTAATTAAATTGTTTATATAAATTAAATAAAAGTTGATTAAAGTCAATGAATTTTAAAAATATATATAATAGTCTTTAAATGACATTAAAAGTCTATAAAAGTCCCTGAAAAATGTTAAAAATCTATAATTCATTCAATTTCAATTGAATTCAATGGAATTTCAGGACACAATTATATGTGGGTTTTGAAGAATCATCGAAAATGAAAAACTAATAAATTGCACTGACATAAATAATCGAGGGAAATTAAAAATGCAAAATACATTGAAAGACCTTCAGAAATCACTCAAAATAATTGAAATTTTATTAAAATTCAGGAAAAACTAATGCGATGCACTGAAATTAATTGAGAAAATTAAAATTTCTCCAAAAATTATGAAAATCTAATTTGAATTCGTCCAAAATAATTGAGAAAAGTTGAAAATTGATTCCAACCTCGTTGAATTGTGCACTCTACCAGTTTCTAAAAGTCTTAAAAATGTCAAATTAATTTTATTATGTATTTAGAAAATGTAATCAAACTCAATTCAAATTTAATAAAAAAATCATAAAATTGGATGGAACTTAGTTTAACATTATTGCAGGAATTCATTGAAATTCAAATATGTTTTTAAAAAATACAATGATTTTTTTAGATGTCGTTAATTTCTTACGAAAATTAAAAGAAATTTATTTAATTCAATGAATTTTACATTTTATCAATTTCTGAAAGTTTCTAAATGTTTTTAAAAGTTAAAATCCGCTAATAGTTAATGAAACTCAATTATATATATTGAAGATCTTCTAGAAAACAAACTTGCAAAAACTTCTTCTTTTATAAAAAAAAAGTCTGTTTAAATAATATTCTATAATATATTAATATTTTATAAAAAATTAAGAATTTTTTGAGAATTTCAATTACATTTTCTTAAATTGATTTAAATTTTGATAATGTGTATTAGAAGAAAAATTACAGTGCAGTAAAATATTATCCACAATTCATTAAGTTGGATTAGAATTCTACTTTTTTTTATAAACTATACAAAATTTCGGGAAATAACGATTACCTAAAAAATTCAATGAATTTCAATCAAAACTCCAAGAAAAATTTAAATTAAAGCAAAAACCACAAAATCTGGTTATAACCACAAAGAAATTTTCATTAAAAGTTGCATATTTTAAAACAACGTTTACATACAGTGGTGAAAGAAAGAATGGATTTTTATTGATTAGCGAATATCTCAATTTTTGCAAATCAAAGAGAAATTAACGAGTTAATGTAATAATATAAAACATATTTTGATCATTTTACAAGTAATTTTGTTTAGATTAAAGTTCACGTTTTTGGTTTATAAAGAAACTACAAATGAAGGTTGAAAATAAGTATGGAAACTTTGATTATTTTATAACAAGAAATTCAATAAAAAAAAAAGAATTAGTAATTGATTGATATCTATGACTCATTGCTATTTTCTGAACAGATAATCTACAAGTTATTGAAAAGTTTTCAGAGGAATTTGAGTCCACTATGATCTGATGATGTCGAAGAGTTCTTTTTCATTTTATTGTTCGAATGACTTTGAATACCACAATCTAATATAATGGGGTTTGCGATGATGTGCAAAGTTTACATAAGCCAAGACGACCTGGAAAAATTACATCTTCAGTAGACAATGTGATTTTAATAATTTCTAAAAGTGATCGTCGACACACACAAATAAAGAAGGAATTTAATAGCAATTTGGCATTGAGACAATTGGTGGAATACTAAGATATTGTCTACTTATCCACAAGTTTCTGTCAAGAAACTATTGCTATCAAAAAAATAACAGAAAAGTTTGAATTAAATTCGCCAGTGCCCACCTCAGCTAGAGTAAAACGGAACACCACATTATGAAGTGGCGAAAGTAAATTTAATTGGTTTAAAGACCTAACCTAACTTAACCGACGAGGTTTTTCGGAGGTAGCGGCACGGTAGCGGCGCTGTTTGTTGTTCGGCTATTGAGCACTAGGTGGCTCTGATATGTTTCCACAAACGACGATGATTCGTCCCTCTTTCTATTTGTAGGAGTGCCAGACTAGATGACTGGAAGTAGTGACGCCTAATCACGGAGGATCAAATAGAAAGAGCATCGAATCAAAGTATTTTTTTAAATATCAGCACCACCTAGTGCTCATTAGGCGAACAACAAATCGCACCGCTGCTGTGCCGCTAGCTCCGAAAAACCTCGTCCGTTAGATTAGACCTATAATCTGATAGTAATACGTTGTAAGAAGAACGTTGCCGAAAGATTCAAGGCAAAACACTAAATTCCCATTATGAATCACGACCGTGGAAGTGTAATAGTTTTGCAGTGTTTCTGTCGATCTGGGACTTGCTCGATCGTTCAAGTGCATCGTAAAATTGATCATTTTCAGTACAATGATATATTAGAAAATATGTTCATGTTACCATTTGCTGGTGAAGGAATGCATTTGTGTCGAATATTTCAACAGGACAAGCACAGATCGAAGTTAATAAATAATTGGTTTAAACAAAAATATATACCTACTTGAATGGCCGGCTCAGTCTTCAGATAGTACTTCTATTAAAAATCTTTGACCATCATAAATTCTGATACTCCAAGCCATTTGACCATTAAAAATCAAAAATAACTCTTCATCATCATCGAATCAGAGAGAATTCAAATTCCTTTGAAGACAACAAAAAATGGTCGATTCCATGCGCAGAAGATAACAAGCAGTCATAGATCACAATGGGTACACAACTAAATCCTAATGATTTTATATTAATTTTGTTATATAAAATGTTTTATACTTAATTCCAGCCACTATTTAAAGATTACACAGGTCTACAAAAATCTGTTTTTTGACCAGACTTATCAATTTTTATAAATTGTCAATAAAGTCATGATTTCAATGTGAATTTGTACAATTAAACACATGTTTTATGAAAGATCTACATGGTAGATTTTTATATTGAAAATTCAATATTAGTACACTAAAATCAATAAGTATTGATAGGTCTGGTGAAAAGATCAGAAAACTGTCCACCACTGAAGAGGTCAACAAAACTTTTTTTTTTTCAAAAAATCCTTGTTCTTTGAAAAGACCTATCAATTCTTATAAATTTATGGTGAGCTAAAACCGAGTTTAAAAAAAAATTGTTCTACTGTGTAGATGTTTCACAAAACATGCTTATAATTGTCAAATCGTGACTTCTGACCTTTAAAAACATGTTTTGTGAAAATTCTTCATGGTAGAACCCTTTTTTATTGAAAATTCGGTTTTAGCACACCAAAATCTATAAGAATTGATAAGTCTGATAATAAGATCAGATTTTTTTGTAGACCTGTGTTATTTATAAATTTAAAATCTGAACCTTAATAAAAAATAATAAATAAATATAACTCACAAAATTTAAAAAAATATATATTATTATATTAAATCGTGTATTTCTCTTTGATTTGCATACAAATAAATATTCGCTTTTCGTACTTCTTTACACTGTATATGTGCATATTTTTATAACAATGGTAGAATCTTGTCAGGACTCCCGATGTGATTTATTGTAATTTATAACTGAAATGTAGTGGAAATTCAGCAAGTATTAAAAATTTACATTAATAATTAATGCAATGCATAAAATTTATGTAGGATTTCCCTGTTGGGAGCGACACAAAATTTGCTAGCAGTAGGCGGCAGCATCAAAAACACGAACACAACAACGCACACGATTAAAATTGCATTCCGAAAATTTCGCGTTTTATTAAAATGCAAATATATACAGAAACGGGCGCACTCAAAATGAATCATACAGAAAAACAGAAACAGACAGAATACAACGAAAAACAAACTTGCATTTGCATAGTGAGATTAATTTTATTTAGTAGGCGATGCTTATATTGAAACTTTTTTATGGCTTCTGAAGATACTTACACCTTCATTTTCTTAGTGAAATTAATTAGCACAGAGAATGTTATAGTATTAGAATAAAGTAATGAACGTATGAATTTTATGTTTATGTTGAAATTTTTTTGCCGACACCAAAGTAAAATGCGAAGCGAAATTGTTAGTTATCCGCGCAGGTTAAAGTAATCCACAGGAGTAGTCACAAAATCAAAATTTAAAATTAATAAAACTGAAAAAAAGATGAATACGTTGATTACTTTTTGTACGATTTTATTATTGATATGGGCTGTGTATTACTTTCTCTTGCTCTTTTATTTCTACTGGAATGTTTTGATATGCTGGTTATTGGCTTTGTTTAGATATTTATGTTCTTGTTATTATTATTGGTGAGGTGCGCATTTTAGCATAATATATATTTTGGTTATTGATCGTTCGTTACTTTTTTCTTTTACTATTTCTGCGAGTCGTGTGCTGACGAAGCCGCACTGGGTGAGTCGATCGATTTTGTTGAATTAATACTCTTTTTTCGGCGTTCCTGCCGGATGGCCCTTTTGTAGAAGATGCACGTGTACAAGAAAACGCTGCAGGCACTGATCTATCCAATAAGCAGCACGACGCCCCACAACTTTGTGCTGTGGACGGCCACCTCGCCGACGTACTGCTACGAGTGCGAAGGACTCTTATGGGGCATCGCCAGGCAGGGGGTGAGGTGCCAAGAGTGCGGGGTCAAGTGCCACGAGAAGTGCAAGGATCTACTCAACGCCGATTGCTTGCAGAGTGAGTATCGCCACTTAATCATCTATTAAAACCACAGACGCTAACACTTTTATTTTCCAAAAAGTTAAAAAATATTTTATCGCACGGAGATTTTCCTATCGGGAAAACCGAGCGAAGCCGGTGGCCATTTACGATTTTCCATGTGATTAATGTGTGAAACGCTTTGGCACGCAATAACTTCGAATATACGTACTATTAATTTTGCAGCCACTTTGAAAGCCAACATCAGAAATTAGTAATTGAGAAACTTTGCATTTAAATAGTCATTAATTAACTTTACCTGCAAAACATGCAACCAGCCATTTAAAAGGCAAACTGAATTTTAATTCATACATAGGAAGGAAATAATAACATCATTATAAACATGCAATAAAGTTAAAATATTATATTTGGTTATGTCATAAATTCCTGATTTATGAAACTAAATGTTACATTTATGGGTTACCTATTATCTTTGCTCTTGCCAAATTTAATTAATATATTTGTAAAATTTCCGCTTTTATTTCTGAATGTGGGAAATTGTCGGTTTATGTTATTGACTCCATCCTCGACAGACATGTTTTTCCGTAAATAATATTTCAGAAAGTGCACAATCTGTTACCAACGTAATCCTAGAGAGCATGACATTTCATATTCCACACAAAACCAAGCAAGTGGATAACAAATCTAAACCGTAGCTCAATAAAGCTTGCAGAAAGGTAGTAGAATACAAAACTAAAGCGTTTCGATTATGTAATTCGAATCCAAATGTGATATCTCAAACTAGAAATCATTGTAATGCAGTCATCAACACTAGATCAACATTTAGTCTACCCAAATGTAATCAATTAGCTGTGTGTCCCGCTCGAGAATTCTTGTCATTGACATCGATCGTTATTTCAATAAATCCTCACTATCCGCATTCATTGATGAACCGAACAATATTGCTGCCTCATTATCTAAAAAGAAAGCTAACCTCTTTGCAAATATATTTACTGCTAACTCTGCTTTAGATGATAATTTTCTAACTCCACCTCCTCCAAATTCTATTCTAACTTATAAAATGCCGAGCATTTTGCACTCTATTATTTTTCTTTCCCCTCTTTATCTTTCCCTTACAAAACTTCCATTCATTCTTCTCTTCAAACTTTGTCTCCTCCCGTATTTCCATCAGCACATCCTCTTTGTAATCTTCTAATATTCAAACTTCATGTTTGCGAAACTCCTCAAAAAATTTCCATTATTCTTTTCGCCTATACCTTCGTTACGTGCCTGTTCAACACTTTTAACATCGTCCGCCTGCGATACACGCTATTTCGCGCTGTTACCGCTTCTTCCCCACCACTGTTGCTCACCTTGCGTCTTATCTGCCCCCGATTTTCCATCGGCTCTATCTTCATGTGTCCTCGTCGATAATAACCCCAATTAACTTCCCATTACTTTCCACATTTCCTCTTTATTCTCTCTACAGCTCCATTTTATTTTCTGTCTCTGTTTGCTACTTCGCCATCCATATCCGCTACCTATTCCAATAGTCCTTTTTTATACTCTTTTTTTCTATCAACCTCATTCATAAAAGTTCCAATGAACTTCCATCACACTTCGCATTCCCTATGCACTTTATCTTCTTCTTTTTCTTTCTTCTCTCACCTCCACTCCTGCATCCTTGTCCGCTTCCTTTAGCAGTAAATTTCATGCAATACTCGATAACGGACCTTTGTGAACTGAGCCTGCACTAAAATTTAATTTTTTTAGGAATTTATTCCAAAAGGTCTCTATCGAAATATTGTAATTTCCTAATCTTTCCTAACCTTTTTTCATAATTTCAAAACCATTTCATTTTCCTCATTCTCCTAATGAAAAGTCCTATAGTGACATTTTTGAAATGTTGGTATCGCAAATTTAACATCTTCAGAGTCAGAAAATGGTTAGGAAATTAGTTTTGACTTCTTCTTCTAGAATTTCCTAACCCAGTGAAAAATCAAAAATTTCCTCAAATAAAAAGTTACTGAAAGAATAAAATAGTATGTACTTCCAAATATGCGAGGCGAAAGATTCGCATATTTTAAAGTACTATTTTATTCTTCCAGTAACTTTTTATTTGAGAAAAATTTAGAATTTTCACTGTGTTAGGAAATTTTAGAAGGATCAAAACTAACTTCCTAAAAATTTTCTGATCCTGAAGACTTTAAATTTGCGATACTGACATTTCAAAAATGCTACATTAGGAAATTGAAGAAAATGTAAGGGTTAGGAAATTATGAAAAAAGG
>JARJED010111432.1:0-10121 GCA_030264515.1 Sepedophilus sp. GC000190 | reverse complement strand
TGATGCAAGTACTTGTGGATATTACTCTTCACATAGATCAGACACTCAAAAATATACATATATACATAATTGGCAAACTAAAGTAATTATTCGTAAATCGATAAATGCTTGTTTACAGTTGTTGTTAAAACCGATACCAGTCATGATCCTCACTGCTCTGCGTTGTAGTCCAAATAATCTGCTCCTCATGGTAGCATGACCCCATGCCAATATACCGTAAACCAAATGAGATTGGCTCAATGAAAAATATGCAACACGAACTATGTCTTTTGGAACATTATTAATCAGGCTCCTGATTAAGAAAATATTTTTGCATATATTTGCCACCTGTTCCTCTCCATGTCTCTCCCACAGAAGCAAATCATCAATACAGACCCCCAAACATTTGACTGAAGGTGCGTACATATTTACTTCTGTGTGCATTTTAGTTAGGGTTTGCAAAATAGACATAAGTGGAAAAAACAATGATTTGTTTAACTAGGCAGCAAAAAAGTATATTGAATGCTACGATTGGTAATTCTTAGCCGAGGATAGCGAGGCTAGGAAACCAGTCAAGACAGTCAATCTATTTTGCTGCCCAGTTGAACATTTAATTTTTTCGTCGATTGTGGAAATTTTATATGTCAATAAGAACATTAATCAAAGTTTGACAAGTTTCACTGGCAAAAGGAAAAATATTCATTAAAAATTGTAGCAGTTTTAGTATTGATATTTTCAATTACTAAAATGCAAGGTAAATTTTTGTTGGAAATCATCTGCAATTATTGTTTCCTAATCAATTTTAATTGTCAAAAAGTGTTCAATATTTAGTAGACATGGAGACCAATCATTTTGCTGTCTAGGCTAGAAAAGTGATACTTTGTTGATTGATATTTGTTAGCAAAATTGTATTTTGCTGTCAAGCGGTGAAAAAAGTATTTTGTTTAACTAGGCAGGAAAATAGGAAACCAGCCGAGGCTGGCAATCTATTTTACTGCCGAGTTGAATATATAATTTTTTTCTCCGATTGTTCAATTATATAATACATTAGAAGACATTGCCGGTTAAAAAAATGGATAACTGGTTTATTTAATTAATACTGACATTGTGCAGACAGGAGTGTGAAGTTGGTTGCATAAGTCTAAATTTATTTTTAATGCCGTCTGTCAAACTTCTGGTTGAAATTCTGAGGAAAATACGAGTTTCCGAGTTGCGCGCGGGTGCGTAAAGGACGGCGACGACCCTTGTGCATCGTTTGGGCGTGTGAGCGGTTGGAAGTACAGTGAAATACGTGTTGTACTTTCATTGGGAACCATCTGTGGGGATGCTCCACGTGATTTCACGATATGCCTAGACCATAGCGCGCGCGACGCACAGTTGATCCGAGTATTATTCCTATTTTATGAAAAATCGGGATATAGCGTTGGTGTTTAAAATAATACGCATTTAGGACTAGATTTTTTTTGAAAAATTCAAGAACGGGAGCACTTTTGACTTCAGTGAGTGCGAATTAAAAGTCAACCGCGAATGCAATTTTGTATGTTTTAGGATATTTTTTATTAATAATTTAGATAGATTTGTACCTATGGCAGAAATGTAGGACGCCACTGGTCGAATTAATATATCAACTTAATAAATATTCGATACCTATTTCTAATGCAATAACTATTGGGCCTTTATATGATATTAATTTTATATTTAGGTATTTATCTAATATTTTCATGATGATTCATTTTAAATAAAAATATTTATTTTTTGATTATTAGTAAAAAGTGCGTAGATGAGTTTCAATTGATTTCAAGAATTAGTTTCAATTGATTTTTTAATTTTAAATTTTTAATTTAAATTTATTTGAATTTGTACAACTTAAAAGTAATATTGTTTTACTTGATTTATTTTTAATTTTTTTACATATTATATCGAATTTGATATATTAGATTAAATATATTGATCATAATTAGCATTCCATTTCTATTGATATATTAGATTTCTAATAAGAGATGTTTCGACTTCTGCAGTGAAATTTTGAACATGAGACTTATTGTTATTATACAGGTTTTTATTTGTAGTATTTTGAAAGGCAGTTAATTAGTTACATGAATTGTTATTAAAGTGGATATTAAATCAACCAAACTAGTGAAAAAGTTTGAAAAATTGTTATACATTTTAGGTGTAATACTTTTCTTGTTTTTCGAATTTACGAGTTGTTTTATTTTATATACATTTTTAGGTAATTTGGTACTGAATTATTATTTACAATATTAGATGAAATATTTGGAAGAAATAAAATTGATGAAGCATCGATAATTTTATTTATCGCTATAGTTTTACTGATACGTATCTAAATCTAAATTATATGTCTTTGTATTTATGATGTCACGGCGATGACATAATTTTAAACGCATTATCTTAGAAATTTATATTAATAATTCGGAATTTAATAGCGATTCAAAGATTAAAAGATATATATTCATTTTTTATAAGGTAATAATTAGAACGAACAAAGGTAGCGTTTTAAAAACAATTTGATTTTAGATAAAACGCATCTTGCGCCGAGTTTATGGTAGTTATTATTTCCATAAAAATATGTCCGTTGAGGCCCCCAGGCACCATTTTCCAGTAGCTATAGCTGTCGGCAAATAAAAGCAGTGGACCGTGCAAACATCCATCGCAAACAACGCACGCCGCAATCGCCTCGCCTTGTCCTGGCCAGCTGTCCGCGATTTTTCAAAATCCAAGTGATCAATGCGTGTAATTTTCTCGAAATAATTAAAATAATCTTTATAGGGAGAGCTCCCGGCTGTGCGCCCGAAAACAATATAAAAAAATCGTGTTCACCATTAAAGCGTATCGAACTTTATTACTGATAATTATACGTCCCGCTCGATTACACTCTCTCAATCAATTAGGAAATGATCGGATCGGCTTTTTGTGAGTGCTAAAAACTTGCAAGGACGCATTAGTATTAGTACGGACATTCCTCTCGAATCTTCTTACATCATTGCGGAAGGATTTATAGGCAGTTTTTTTTACGTGCTTCATAAAAGTCATCATCGTTTTATGAAAATAGTCACAAAATATGTTAAAAGTATTATGTTGTTAATTGAACGCGAAACATATGTAAATGCATTAGCATATATACGATAGCAAATTTGGATAACAGTTATATATGTACACACAAATAAATTTTGCTTGTAGAAATCCAGAAAATATACAAATATTTATTTATTACTACTACTATTTAAAATTAAACCTCAATAACTTGAAATTGCTGCTTAAGTTTTCGTTAGTCTTGAAGTTTTTCTTCTTCTTTATCTGTCAAGCTTAAATACATATTAAGCGAAATACAAATTCAATAAAATTACTATGTGGGCAAATCAATATATAGAATATATAATGGCGAGATATTTTAGTACATACTTCATAGAACATAATAAAATAGGGCGACCAAAAATACGCGATTTATAAAAAAAATTACCAGAAATAAATCTGTTTTAGGATAAACTATGAATGTTTAGCTCCATTTGTAAAGGCATATTTTTTACATATTTCAAAGATAAATGCATAAATTGCATTATTGAGTGTAATTGCATCTGTTAAGTGCATTTTTGCCTTTTTGGTTATTATTATTTCACATTTATATACATATGTTCAATAAAATAAAAACGTAGATTGATTTTTTTTTGTTCACAAATGTGTTCTTCAATGATACAAAGTTTTTTGTTTGAAAAAAAAAAAAAAACTCTTAATAACCATTTCTCATTTATTGTAATATGAATTTAAATAAATATAAATATGTTTCCAAAATGACGTTCATGCAAATGTTCTCTAACACATTTTTATATTTTTCTTTTTATAATATGTTTCCAGAGCAGATTTAAATCACGATTAAAATTAAGATTTAAATGAAGTTTTTTTTTCAATAAAATCATTGATTT
This sequence comes from Sepedophilus sp. GC000190, assembly GCA_030264515.1. Taxonomy (NCBI): domain Eukaryota; kingdom Metazoa; phylum Arthropoda; class Insecta; order Coleoptera; family Staphylinidae; genus Sepedophilus; species Sepedophilus sp. GC000190. The sequence goes on along the minus strand of JARJED010111432.1, from coordinate 6,204 downwards.
AAATCAAGTTTTATTTTTCACAAAAATAATTGAATAAAATTAAAATTTTAATTGTTTCCTCAACAATTCATCAAAATACTTTGCGCATATTCTTAAAAAAATCCAGACAGCTTCAAAATATGAATGAAATTTCTTTCATATTTTATTAACATTATTATTATTATTTGTATTATTTTAATTAATTTTTAAATTTTATTTATTATCATGTTATTACATTTTTTACATTTATTTGAATTTATACCTATTAGTATAAATATTTATTAGATAAATAAAAAAGTTTATTGAAATTTATTAGATAAATAAAAAAAGAATAAATGAATTTAGCATATATAACAAATTATCTTTTAATTTGTGGATGATAAAGCTTAAAAAATGACTAAGGTCATTAGCATTTCCATTTATCGCATGCACACAAACATATCTACATGAACAGGTATACGGACCGCATGACAAAGCGGCGTACACTTAAAAAAGGCATTGATATTTATAAGTCGCCCATTCAAAAATAGTCAATACATATCGATGAAAGATCGGAACGTGTGCCGGAATACATTATGCGAATGTGCTCCCTTTCCAGCTGCGGCGCCTCACCCCTTTCACTTCTCATTCATTATTGTGTGCAAAGATTGCTATAAAAAATATTTTAATTATTAGGTATCTGTGTTAGTTTATACAATTTTGAAGGTTTACTTACAGAAACGCATAAACATGTCCGACTAATTAAATCAAACGGTGAGAGGGACACGGAAAAATGCAGATAAAATATTTGTCACCTAAAAATAAAATCAATAAAACACATTCGATTTGGAAATACTCGCCGGACTTAATTGGCTCAGTCCAATTAAGATTTTACGTAAGAAACGTGCGAGATGGCCGAGACTGGTTTTATGTAACAATTTTACAGGTGAGTGCTCTACTATTGCAGCCTATATTTTGTTATTGTTTTTTTAATGATAGATAACATTACGATAATGTTGAACGATTATTTCTTTAATCTTTATTTGTGCGTTTATGTCATAGTGAAAGTAAACAATTAGTAAATATTACAGAATTACTAGAAAATCTATACATTCACCGAATGACGTTAGTAATAGCAAAAATAGCTAGTGCGCGCTAATGCCCACTGATGGCGATGCGCCTATATCTCCAACCACAAAAAATATATAATTCTACAGTCCTAATAGTTCTAACTTTAAAAAAATATGGTGGTTTAGAATTTTACGTGAATGGACAAGTGAAGCTATATTCTTAAATTTGTTTACAATTACAATTTATTACATTACATTAACACTAAAATGAAAGAAGAAACTGTTCTAGTCAAATTTAACTCCAACCCTCTCAAAACAATTTATTGAATGTTTGAAGCTTGCTCTAATTTAGCCTATACAAACGAAAAAGTGTAAAAAAATCAATCTAATTACAGACTGTAGGGAAAATATCGGTGTTATCAAAAATATTGGAAAAGGTTATCAATAAATAATTCCTCAAGTATCTTGAAAGATTAAAAACCCATAGTCTTCAATAATATGGATTTCGCAGTAGTAGGCCAACAAGAGATCTTCTTTCCTATGCAAACCATCTTTGGTAAAGTCATCTCAAAAACTCAAACGAATCCATTGTAGTAGCATTAGATATATTCAAGGCATTTGACAATTGTGGCATAAAGATTTTGCTAATAATCTTCCATCTTTCAGACTTCCCTGAATTCTATACAAATGGATATAAACTTTTATCTCTAATCGTAAGATTAGAGCAATTGTAGACTAAATATCTTCCGATGATCACAAGATAAATTTAGGTGTTCCTCAAGAGTCAGTTTTATCGCCTACACTATTTCTTCTTTACATCAAAGTTATTCTCTCCATACATGACAATTCATTTCATTCTTTTGCTGATGATAACACGCGGCAAATATCGCAAACAAAGAAGATATTAATAATAATCTCTCCGGTTCAAAATCTTCTACTAACTCCTCTCTTAATGCTGATCTCGAAAAACTATCTAACTGGGGCAATAACAATCTCATCAAATTTAATAGAAAGAAAGCTCTATGTAGCCAAATCACAAAAGAGAGATAAAACATTTGATCTCATACACTGTTCTAACTACTTTCGACTATTTGATAAATGAGAACGCATTGTCGATTTTACTATCACTGATCTATGATGGAATGAACACAGCATGGCAATTGCCAAGCCTGAATCACAGAGTTTAGGTTTTCCTTTTAGATAAAAAAAAATATTTTCATTTATACAGCTTTATCAAATCTATATTGCACAAACCAGACCAATCCTCAAATATAACTGTGCAACAAAAAATGCTCGCAAAATATTAGTTCTATACAAAAAGGACTATTCGATTAATATTGATAAACTCGAAACACTTAGTCGTCAAGCCTCTGCTCTGTGTCTTTTCTATCGATGCTTTAATGGTCGTTATTCTAGCGAACTTAATTCTGTAATTCTTTCAATGTTAAATTTCACTCGTTTCTCTAGCTCTCAGCACCATCTGGTAGTTAAAATATATCAGCATCGCACTAATATTAATTTATTCCTGTGATATTCGTCGATTGGAGTGATCTACTTAAGTCTATGTTCTCTTCGTGTCAACAACATCAAACTCCACGTTCATAAGCGTCTATTGTGATCCAATAGATTTTTATTTCCGAAATTAAAATTTCAGTACAGAATTTAAAACTAAAATTATTTAAATAAATCTACATAAACACTTTCAAAAGATTATTGAAGATTTAAATTTCTTAAGAAATCGTGATATTTTTTAACAATTCTTAAAATGTATGAAAATGTAAGGATCTCGTAATTTTTTAAAATATCTCCAAGATTATTCAAATATTCTACACTGATAATAATAAAATATTAAGATTTACGAAATATTTATAAAAATTCTATAATATTTATAAAAATTCTATAATATTCTTAAAAAATATTAATAAAATATGACAATCTTTCAAATGTTAAATTCTCGAGAATTCTTTTAACAAAATATTATAAAATCTTGATAATTGATTAATTTGATGCAATTATCTCAGTAATTGTTTAATAATTATAATTTTTTCTTGAAATCATTAACAAATAGAACTAAAAATGATATAAATCGGTCAAGTGCGACTAGAACTCGCGCTCAGGAGGTTTCCGAACCATACATGTTTTATATATTATATTATGTCGTCCAGTTGCAAAAGGGGATATGTCCAAATTCGAAAATTGTTCAGGAAACACAAAAAACTGATATCGTGGCTTTTTTGACCGATAGAAAAAATCTTTCTATTTTAAAAATTACAAAAAATGGTCAGTTTCTAATGTGAAAATATTTTAAATATTTGATTAATAGTCTTCGTACAAATTGGAAGATTTGTATGGACACAAAAAGTGCTGACGTTTCAATGGACTTATCCTCATTTGCTGCAGTAATAATCCACAAAAATAAACTCAAAAAGAGTATTAAATGTTTTAATGTCAATCAAAGTCATTTTAATTTTATTAAAAACAATTACCTAGACTTAATATTTTATAACCAAATAAAATACAACGTCATTGTCAAATATAGTTGTATATACAGAGCGTTCAATAAATATTATTTTATAAAATTAACCGCAAATATAAATAAAATAAAATACGCTTTATCTTTTTATTGCAATAATCTAGAAACTTGATTTTTTTACAGCAGTGTCAGACAATAGACTTTAGTATCCGGTATTAATTTCTTGATAGCTCAAACAGTTTCTGAGAAAAATACATTGACAGAAACAAAGTGAGCCTATAAGGGTTCTTTGCAGAACCCTAATAAGATTAATAAAAAAATATAGATTACTTTTAAGAATCGTGATTTATTTTAAGAACTCATAAAACTCATTTAAAATATCTTGAATATTGCTTATTATTACAATATTGTAAAAAAACTTTAAAAAAATCAGAATTGGTGAAATATTCAGAAGGTCCTTTAAGATTTTGCTAAATATTTCGAAGATTAAGCTTAAAAAGAAGGTTTATGAGAAATATAGACGAATCGTCAAAATTCTTAAATATATTTATCTATATCCCATTCACAACCGACGTGTACAGGAAGTGGCTGTTGCCAAAATCCAAGCTTGTAATTGGCTCTCCCCTTGGGCCGGCTTCAGTAATTTTCAAATTGACATAAACATATTTAAATTTTTATAAAAATGTGAGGTTAATTGTAATACGAAATGTCAATCGTACACATGACTTTTTAGGCTCTATTTGATTCTCTATACTCTATTTTTATTGAATATGTCATGGCGACGTATCATCAGCTGTTACTTACTTTTAATTTTCTAACTTTCGTTATTTAATATCATCAAAATACATAATTTCTTGAATATTGTTTTCCTTTTATTTTTTGATAATTTCTAGTAAAATCTTGAAAGTCATTGACTTCTGCAGTCGAACTCATTTCTAGCTACTTAAATGGGAGGACATCTTAAGTTACCTATAATCATTTTTGCTCAATTTTCCAATTACCTCCAGTGTACCTCAGAGTTCCAGTCTAACCCCTGCTCTTTAACATTTTCATTAACCACTTTTCTCTTCTTCTCCCTTGTTATTATCGTATGTACGCACACAATATTAACATATTTTCTGTAGTTTCATCCATCAGTTATTGTGAACTACTGTAAGATTGTATTAATATTATATTTGAATGGTGTTTGGAAAACAGATTTCCTCTAAATACAAGCAAATGCTTCATTGTTTCATTTACTCGTATGCTTTATCCTTGTATCTACCAATGTTCTTGCTAAATCCCGTATTATATTCGATGTGTATTTTTTTAAAGAATGTGGTATTTTTTATAATAATAGAAATTTGTTGTGAGCTTTTAATGTATTCATTAAGTTGTTTTTAAATTGTACGGTGACATGTAGTTTTTAATTGTATTAAATTTTGTTGTTGTTCTATAATTGAATTATGCAATCTGATGAACAATAAAGATATATTACAAAATTCAATTGAATAATATCAAAATACAATAAAATTTAAAAAATGGAAGACTAATAAAAAAATAATGAAATTGTGAATATTTTTCGAGAATTTCAAAGCCTATAACAAAGTTTAGTTGATTTCTGAATATTAACATTTCACAGAAAACATTGTGAATTCATATTCATTGCTGGGAATTTTCAACAATTAGGAGATTATTTTATGTCAGTGGTGGACGCATTTATTTGGTGAAGGTGAATTCGATATAAGAAGTTGGGTTTTTCAAAACCCGGTTTTCAAAAAAGACTTTTTTATAATTCAAAGCATTTTTAGTTATACAAATAAACTGTTTGCCCATCTTGTTTCGTGTATTAAAATATTGCTTTAATTTAGTTAGATATGCTCTTTAAAATCTCGTATAATTCTTAAAATTCCCTGAAGATTCATAATTTTTTTGTAAAAACATCATTGATGATCATTTCATTTATTACATTTCATTTATTAATGGGAAACCACTATTATAAAAATAACACTTACATGATTCATGATAACATATTAAAAACAGATATACAATATTGATAACATCTGACACTGCCTGTGCGCAGTACGGCTACTGTATTAACACCCATTAAATAGTCTATACCATATCCATATTACATATTACATTTTAATTCATTACAAAACTAATCATTAAAATTTGTATTTAATTTTTGTCTTAAAACTAACTGGTTTAATTTCAAATAAATCAAACTACTTTTAATTTGAAATTGAATTTGCTAGATTAGTGTCCCTTTTTAAATAATTGTTAATGCCAAAATTATTGTGAGAAGTATCACTTCTAAATATGAACATTGGCGGATTCGAGTACATTTTTGGAGTCCATAAAGCCATTAATAATTAGATAAAGTACACACAGATCAATAATACGTCTACGATCGACCAGTGATGGGGTCTTCAATTTAGATAAAATGAATGCGTAATTTGCTAAAACATCAAAAAAGCCAAAACGGCTTTTTGACAGTATATTGACAGCTGGTGACAACTGACTGACAGTTGGCAGTCTTGATTATTCGGTTCGACATCAAGTATCAAGTCAGTAAACTAGAAAAAAAAATTCTATCGGGTTCAACCTAGGTTCATATATCAATAAGTTGAAGAAATGTGATATTACTCTATACTGCCATTTTTGACACTTCTGACAGCTCTACCGAAACATACATGTTGGCGGTGTATGGCCCTCAAAAAT
>JARJED010110371.1:0-10244 GCA_030264515.1 Sepedophilus sp. GC000190 | reverse complement strand
GTGCTTAAAGAGAAAAAAATTTGGCTCCCGGGCCTGAAAATTTGGAAAACACACTCTTTGACATACTAAAATTTGGGCTCATTTGAGAAATATGAAAAAAATAAAACAGTCGAAAATATTGGAATTACCCATATATATATTATATATAGCATACTGCTTTATACAGGTTCCCTCCGATCCTATCTTTGTGTATTTGATTTTTGTGTGAGAGTTGTGATGTCATCGATCCAATTTCATATTCAATGCGTTTGGCCCGGTGACATCGTTTTCAATATCTGAATGCGCATGCGACAAAATTTAGGCAACCTTATAAACCACATATACTCTACCGACCTTGTACTGCTTGCACATTTTAATTCTCAGAAAGAACAGTTTTTTTTTTTTGATAATGTATTAAACTTATTTCGTATTTGTCATTGTTAATTATCTCCTTGAAATAGTTTACTATAACTATGTTTTGAAAGCCGTTTGGTAAGTTTTGCAAATATACCGATACCACTCTAAAGTAATTATGAAGAGCTTAAGTACCATGAAAACATGTAGAGTATATTTGGTAAAGACATTTGAAAAACTATAGTTTTATCTAATATAATGTCTACAATCTATTTTTTTTTTGTTAATCTATAAAACTTATTAAAACTTAAAAGATTATTGTTTATTATCGCTTTGGAATACTATAAAAATATTGCTTGTTAATGAATAGTAGTAAAACCGCAATAAATTTTTAATAAAAAAATGCCGGTAATTTACTGGTTAACCAATTTTTATTTCAAATATTTGCCGGAAAAAGAAAATGTCGGTAATTTTCGATGTCCTAACTATCGCCTACCAACATTGCATTTCATTGATTATGTAAATGCCTTTGTTTAAATTCTTGTTCAATTGATATAGATTCTTTTAAATTATCTATCCTTTGTCATTGAATGATGCTATAGCTGAAAACATTATATTTATTTGTTCGATGTCTAGTATCAATTTCTGTAAATTTGTATCTACACCTTTTCCAATTTTAATTCAGAAAGCATCAAATTTAATTCAGATTAGTCAACTGTAATTCAGAAAGTGTCAATTGCAATTCAGAAGGCATCAAATGTAATTCAGAAAACGTCAATTGCAATTCAGAAAACGTCCATTGTAATTCAGATTAGTCAAATGTAATTCAGAAAGAGTAAATTATAATTCATAATTAAGACAATTGTAATTCAAATTTCACATTTGTTATTGCAAAGAATAGACAATTTACAAAGTGATGGAAGGCAATTATGAATTTATGTAGTCCAAAAGTTAGAACGTTCTGGTTCTGTTTAGGATGTAATGGCAAATGTGCTTAAACGTAATTGTGGATCTCTTGAAAAAATTAATACGTTGCAGACAGCCCAAAAACCTCGAATCGCCATCGATCACAGCAAGAACATAGACATGTCAACCAATTTGGTATGGAATTGTTAGACGCTATCGATCTGGAAGACATGCGGTTTCAGCATGTGCCGCAATCTGCCTCGCATCGAGACAATACAGTAATTGCGCACGAAGTTTTGGTTGCGTTTACATAGTCCCTCGTTTTTGCGATCATGTTTTTCTCGATATAGTGAGATATTAAGTTGTTGGATTTGTATTCTCTGAGGTTGGGTAAAGAAAAACTCTATGCAAATAATCCGCAGACCATTCCACAGTGTTGAAGAACGACATTATGCAAAATATCACCAACAAATTCGTCGGAAGCTTGAAAGTATATCAACAGTGCCGTGGTAGATATTTCCTAAATATTGTCCAGAAGCATTCAGTTGAAATTCAGACTATGTAAATTATACATAGTTTATTAGGAAACGTCAGTCGTAATTTTACATAACAAAAAAAACAGTTTTAATTAAATCAAATTATCATGAAATACATATTACCAAAATTTTATTGAATCATCTCCCAACTGGCATATCATTTAAGGGTCTAGGTCGAAATCCCGACAATCAAAATCCCGACAATCATAATCCCGACATTCAAAATCCCGACATTCGAAATCCCGACATGGTCGAAATCCCGACACTTGAAGTCACGACATGGTCAAAATCCCGACAATCAAAATTCCGATAGGGTAAAAATCCCGACAGTTAAAATCTTGTTAAGGTTGAAACCCCGACATAGTCGAAATGACGATTTTAGCCTTGTCATACAAACTAAAAACATTTTTTAAATAAAAAAAAAATCCGACTTAAATCTATCAATTATGGACATGTTTGACTGGTCTAAGGCAAAATTTTTTGCTTGAACGTGCAGAAAAAGATGGTCAATTTATAACAGGATTTCTCCACGTTTTTTAATCATATTGCGATTTCGACCTTGTCGGGATTTCAGTTGTCTGGATTTCAGTTGTCTGGATTTCGAGTGTCGGGATTCCGACACTGTCGGGATTTCAGTTGTCGGGATTTTGACCATAACGGGATTTCGAGTGTCGGGATTTCGATCATGTCGGGATTTTGATTGTCGGAGGATTTTGACAGTCGGAATATTAATCGGGACGGGATGGAAACACGTGTTTGGAAATACAGTCTAGATAAAATTTTGTTTACTTCTTCGGGTTATTTCTCTGCACTTCTTGGTAATTTTCTCTTGAAAGCTGTGGTTATAAGGTTTTTTAAACTGTCTTTTGTTTAATTTCGCCAAAGTTTGTTCTTAAATATATTTTTCATAAATATGTTGTCATCAATAAATTCTTCTTGCATAAAACGTTCACTATCCCAATACGAAATTTTCAAAATAAGATCTTCGATCATTTCCTACATATCTTTGTACAACTTTTCTATATCATTATAAAAAGTTAGTACAGCTATTCTTTCTTTTTTCTCTATTTACCTCTGTCCTACACCGTCATGTATATCGCCCCCTGTCACCCCTATCATGTTCAACGCGTCCTTGAATAATACAAACGCCCACCCGGATGGTGATATCGCCGTGATCTATAACGACGAATTAAGGAACAAAAATTATACAATAAGAGTGCGATTTGAAGATGAAATATGTATAGTACTTTTACAATAGTTTATACATAATTTAATTTCTATCAAAAAATATCGTCGCACAGTGGGTCAGATTCTAAAAATGCACGCATGGCAAAAAAAATTGGTTAAAATTGGTCAAAAAGTCAAAAATTGGTCAAAAAGTCGAAATTCTACAAAAAAGTCGAAAATTGGTAACCCATAACTTTAAATAGAAAGTTACCAAGAAGAGCAGAGAAACAACCTAACGAAGTAAACAAAATTTTCTCTAGATTATATTTCCAAACATGTGTTTTGATTGGCTACGCTGTCGTCGTCAGTGAAAACAGAAGAAAGGTAGGGAGACCCAGGAGGAGGTGATGGAAGACCTGAGGGAAATAGGAATCAGAGAATGGGAAAGGGACACCGGAGATATAAAAAGATGGAAAGAAATTATAAAGAAAATAAAGGAATAGAAAGAAGGGAATAATCCAACCTAAAGAAGGATTTATAAACCTCAAAATGAGGCGAAGAGACTCAATTAAGAGTAGAAACGCCAACATACATACATTATTTATTTATTATTACCATTATTTCACTGACGACGACACCGTAGCTGATCGAAACACGTGTTTGGAAATACGGTCTAAAGAAAATTTTGATTATTTCGTTCGATGGTTTCTCTGCTCTTCTTGGTAACTTTCTCTTGAACGTTTTCGTTAAGAGGTTATTTAAACTGTTTTCTGTTTAATTTCGCCAAAGTTTGTTCTTAAATATATTTTTCATAAATATGTTGTCATTAATGAATTCTTGTTCTATAAAATGTTCAGCATATATCACATATTTGAAAAAAAATTAACTACCCAATACGTAATTTATAAAATAATATCTTCGATCTTTTCCTACATATCTTTGTGCAACTTTCCTAGATGATTACAAAAAGTTAGTAGAGTTTCAACAACAATTTTTTATTTTTTCTCTATTTACCACTGTCGTGCACCGTCATGTATATCGCCCCCTGTCCTCCCTAACATGTTCAACGCCCCCTTCAATAATTCAAACGCCCCCCGTGAGGTGATAACGCCTACTTATAGCAGTGATCTATAACAATGAATTTGAGGAACAGAAATTATACAATGAGAAGGCAACGTGAACAGGAAATATGTATAGTGCTTTTACAATAGTTTATACATAATTTAATTTCTACTAAAAAATATCGTCGGTACAATGTTAAAGTATGTGTGCAAATTCCTAAGTCTGGAAACTTGGTGGATAGGCTGTGCAGTTCATATACTGATTGCCATGCCATAAGTAATAAAGTAACACAATGAAGACGTGGGCCAATTTTTATGAAAATGTTAGGAAACATGTGTCTTATTAGCGGTGAAAAACGATTGAATTTTCAACATGAAATAATGGTAACTTTTTCTTGCATTTTAAAAATGATCTGCTCGTTCTCGTTTCTTCGATCTCTCGGCAAGTCGCCTAAAATATTTTTAATGTCAAACTGGGATATTATTTCATCCCAAGCATTTTGAATTCTCATGAGTATATCATATATAAAGCCAATACATGTGCTTAAGGTGGCCCAATATTTTGTCCTTTTTTTCCACATCTGTTCAATAAGTAATGAGTTTGGAAAACGAGAAGGTAATGGAAGCTGCTTAACATTGGTTAGTCCCAGGACTTCCACAATAATTCGTAGACCCTTACCAGAGTTATATAAAGATGACGATATAGAGCTGGAGATTGCCGTTAATCTAAAAGATCCAAACGCTCTAAAACTAGAAGTAAGTTGCATGACTCCTGCAGTGGGCGAACAACTGGTAGTACCATCAGATCTACCGCGAAATCTAGAATCTCCCATCAGCAGATATGGTTCTGGCTCATTCTAAGCAGCGGTTGCAACAGTCTTAGATCCCAATGGCAAACTAACAACCACATTAAGGTACGGAAAACTATTGAGCCGTTCCTATAAAATAGCAAACGCACTTCTAACAAAAGCATTTAGCCGAAACGGCGACACTAGTCTAAAATGTGGTGACTGAATTGCACTCGTTTATCCAAACAACGATATCATCAACTTCCTGTGCGCGTTTTACGGATGTCTACAAGCAGGAATCATACCAGTGCCTATAGAAGTGCCGATTATTCGCCGAGATGGGGGTTCTTTACAAATTGGATTTTTACTCGGTAGCTGCGGCGTGCAGGTAGCACTCACATTGGAAGCCTGCCTCAAGGGACTCCCTAAAACCACTTCAAAGGCTGGCTTAAGCTCGACTGGTTCGTCACCGAACACTTAGCTAAAACACCGAAAGACTGGATGTCAGCTCCACAACTAAGCGACGAAAGTCCCGCTTACATTGACTACAGTACATATCGAGATAATAGTTTAGGTGTATGCAAATATGCATGATCAAGTTGGAAAATAAGGTTCTTCGCCTCCGAAGAAATGGAATTAACACCGACTGTAGCACTGTGATAATGTAGAAATTTGCGTTTATGGCTTCTGGAATGAAGTGTTTAGGAGATCTACTTCCAAGACCAATAGGTCACCACACCAAAACCACTTGTGCAAGCGCTACATCCCGTTCTTCAGAAAACTGAAAATTAGTTCGTTCTGATAGGTGGTGCCAACTTTTAGTCGTTCTACAGTCATCACAGACAAACAAACAAAATTAATTAGTTGCTTAAGAGAATTGATCTAATCCAATACAGTCGCGAGTCTGTGTGTGTGTCCATGATTAGTTTGAGGTCACCAAGGGAAATGAAGAAATTTTCAGTTTACTGTGGAAGAACATGCAGCTCTTGTACAGGTAGTCATTGTATCGGGAACTATAGTTAATGGAAGTAAGTCTCCTATAGTGTCCATTCCAGAAGCAATAAACTCAAATCATTACATTAACATAGAGTGCTAGAGTTCGGGAAGCGAAGAATCTTATTTTCCAACTTGATAATGCATATTCGCATAGATTTAGAGTTATTGCAGATGTCCTGAAACTAACCAATGTTGTTCCGCTTCCATGTTCTTCTCGTTTTCAAAATTTATTCCTTATCGACCAAATGCGGGATGTGTTAGACAAAATGTGGGCCATCTTAAGCCAGATATATTGATTTTAGACGATCTACTCATGAGAATTCCGAAAGCTTGGGATGAAATGCCCCAGGTTGACATTAACAATATTTTTTCTAGCATGACTAGGCGACTTGCTGAGGGCTCGAAGAATTGAGAAGCAGCAGTTAATTTTTGAAATAAAATAACAAGTTTCTATTACTTTTTGTTAAAAATATTATCGATTTTTGTTGAATTTGTTTCACTTATGGCGGCCAGTATGCACTAATTATTTCTGTTGTCTTGAAGAAGTTTTCATAGTTTGGCAACAGAAACTTTGGAGATGGACCTACAAAAATAAAAATGTTGCTTTTCATATAAATACAACAATGTCTTGGGAGCGACGATATAACCACATATTTTCAATCATTATTTTGTTTATTTACGTTTTTATAACAAAAATTCTAACATATAATAAATCTAGTTTTGAATGAAAAATAAACAATATAATATACATTCTCAATAATACCTAGTATTCAGAAAGATATACATATGTATATCACATCATAAATCTCTACTGAAATTTCAAGCATGGTTTAATGAAGTTGCAATGGGCCGTAACACCAGTATATATATACGAATAAATAAATAGGACATTGGCTTATTTAATGTTCTATTTCGATGCGATCTGACACAATATTATTTTAAATTTTAAACGCATTGTCTACAACTTACCAAATAGATATTATGCAGACATATTTTACTGTTGTAGTAATAATAATAAAGATGTATTTATCGTTTATTTGTACTTTATATTTTTAGAAAATAATTACATTTTTTATATACGTACATGACGATAAAATATATTTTTGCACATATATATATATATATATTGCAGAAATCAAATAAAAGTCAGAAGGAAATGCGAGTGGAAGATTTGAGGCTTCTCGCATCGTATTCTCGTACTGTTGGTGTCACTGCTGAAAACCTAAATTAATACGAGTGATACAACGTTTTTAAAGTTTTCACGAGACCTTATCAAAGTTTTACTCAACGAGACAAATTTTCCTATAATAAAAGACGAACTATTGGCAGAAGCACTCGTACGGAAAACTTCTAATTAATTATATCTGCCCTATAAGCCCCAATCCTAATGTCATGTTGCATTCAGATCAATAGTGTTATCAGTACTTACTGTCATTTAGAGAAATTGCCGTAAGAATGAAATTATAATCATTAAGTAAACATTTTAATAAGTAAGTAAAATAAGCAAGTATAAATTCGTAACATGAAACCAATTTTCACACTAACAAATCATTAATTTAATAACAGTTAACTTAATCAACATTATAAATCATTGATTAAACCAATAAATAAAAGTTTTATATTTTTTTGGTATAAATTTTTTTTTTCAATTAATTCAAAAATACTTTACTTTATATTAATGGCACTTTTTTAAATTTATTCTTTGTTTATTAACACTTTTATTTAATTAAAACTGGTAATGACGATTTGGATACGAATTAGCTAGATATAACACGAACTCAAAAAAAGTTATTATTTGACAAGACAAATATTACATTATAAACAATACAATTTATAACACTTAGGACAAAGTGTCAAACGAATTTCAAATGTTGTGGGTAGTCCTGAAAAAGCAACCACTACTTGATGTAAAATAACATTTATTGAACAATTAATTTTTAATTATTATCAATAATAACAAAAATCCTGTAACAACAATTAACTTACAGCCATTTTATTGATATTAATAGGCACTATAAATAATAAATTTATAACGTAAACACGACAACTAAAGCGTGATAATGAAACGGGGGCCAAGGTCGTGTCCGATCAAAACAAATTATATTTACAACTAATACAGAAATAATAACAGTGAAAACACATATTTTTTCATGAGGGATGTTTTACATTTAGCGTATACAATAAGCATTAAAAAGCAAAAAGCAAAAAAACAGCTATTACCCCATTTTGACTGATTTAGATAATGCTTATCCAATAAGGTAAAAGTAGAACATTCCACATAAAATATATGTTTTTACGGTTATTCTTTTGTTACGAAATTGAAATAATACATAATTTTACGGTTGATATATCTATTTATTATATTTGGATACTAAATACATGCGAGAAATGTTTTTATTAAAATTATAATATATGTATGCATTTTTTTAATTAATTTTTTTATTGGTAAATAATTCATTTGACAGATAAAATACATCCTTGACAGGTACATGAATTTTATCAATGATAACATGTATTTTTTATATGTATGTTACATTTACAATTGACAGGTGAAATGTCATTTTGACAGTTAAATGACTTATTTGATAAATTTGTTAGGTTAGAGTGGTATCTATCCGAAACATGCAGCATCGAACAAAACTAAATAAACTAAAATGATATATTATTATGGAAATTAATAATGAATTTTATTTAACTGAAAATTATGGAATTAGTCAAATGTATTAAATAATTTTATTAACTAAATAAGATATTACACCTAAAAATATAATTTTTGATTTCTCAAATGCTGTATTTGTCAGATGAAGGTTACCTTTGACAGAAAAAAGGAAATACTTGACAGATAAATGAGATACAACTTAGAGGAAATGTAATTCTTCATAAAAAAAAATAGAGATTTTTATATTTACATTTAATTAACAAACTTAAAAAATCAAATCCCTTATTTTACAAACAAAACTTAATTTGGCAGATAACAATAAAAAATATTTTAGATATAAAATGTTTGATATTTATATAATCACTTTGCCAGGTAAAATATCACTGTAAAAATGAATCAATCAATTTGCTTCGAGAAAAAACATTATAAATTTTTAAATAACATATTTGAAGAATAAAAGTCCAATTTTGTCAGTTATATAATTTTATATGATTTAGAAGGTGGTATATCGAATAGATTTATTTCAGTAAACTTAACCAACATATTCTAATAACTAAATGAATAAATCATGTTCACAAACCTATATACTAATATCTTGACAAAAATACCACGTCTTTCAATTTTATAGATTGTTTCCAAAGAAAGTCTTTAAGCAGCCTATGAAATTAATTTTGAGACCATTCTAGAATTGTTTATATTTTCAAAATGTCTGGCAAAAAATTAAAAAAAATTAGAGAGTTCCAGAAAATTTCAAGAAATTTCAAGAAACTCATTAAAGATTCCAAGAAATACATTTAGTGTTCTTCGTTGACAAATTCTTAGAAATTAAAAAAATTATATAGAAAAAAATAATATTCAGAAATTTGTAGAAATTTACGAGTATGTTCACAAATACTTAAAATAATGTTTTTTGGGAATTTTCTGATGTGTTAAATATACAATGGTAATATAAACTTTAGAATAATAATTTAGAACAGTTTTTTTAGATTCTCAATTAATTCCAGGATTTTTTTTAATTTTTGAACATTTTCATTAAATAATTTTAATTTTAATTTGAATGTTTTACTTATAGACTGTTAAGTATTTCTTAAAAGTTCTAAAAAATATAAGACTTTAAAAATAGATTTTTATAAATTCTGGATTCTTAATTTTTTTGTAAATTATAAAAAAAATTAAAAATTATTTTATTTTCAATTTTGTATACTTTTTAGCATTTCTTTAAGATTTCCATTTAACTTAAAACATTCAAACTATTATTTTTTAATGAATTTCTTTATAGGTTCTCAAAAAGAAACTCTTTTCAGGAAGTTCTAGATCTTTTTTCTAACTGTCAAAATTTTTATATAGTTTGTAGAAATAGATTTACAAAAATTAAGAAAAACTCAATTTTTATGACATTTTAAGGCCTTTTTCAATGTTTTAAAAAATATTCAATTGTGATTTCAAAAATGTTTAAAATAAATTTAGATAATAATTTATTTATAACGAGTTTTTTTATTTTTTTTTTTAAACGCCCTCAAAACATTTAATTAGAAACATATATGCGAAAATTATCAAGAATTTGAAAAAAATTTGAGAAAAATCTATGAAAGATAATCAAGAATTTTCATTAATTTTTAAAATTTAAAACGTTTTTTTATTAAAATTTCAAACATTTATAAATTGTTCTAAAAATAAGAAATATTTTCGCCTGCATTAAAAAAAATATATAATTTTTTTTTTAAAAATCCTTAAAACTTCAATAGTTATTTGTTTACCGAGTGGAGAAAGTGCATATTTGCCGCACGCGGGGTGGGGA
>JARJED010110017.1:0-11168 GCA_030264515.1 Sepedophilus sp. GC000190 | reverse complement strand
GGAAAGAACACCGATTTATTTTCTCAACTAATTTTTAAATTTCGATTTTGCAAATAATTTAGCAATTTCAAGATATCCGTATAGAAAAGCTATATCTAAAGATGAAATGCCAAATTCAGTTTGTATATCTACGTTCGCACTTTTTTTAAATAATAATTGGACAATATCGAAGCGACCATTTTCACATGCGACATGTAAAGCCGTATATCCATATTTATTTTGTAAATCTACCTTTGCTGTAGCCTCTAATAACAATTTGACTAAGTCAATGTTACCATGTTCACAAGCTATATGTAAACACGTAATTCCATATTGATTTTGTAAGTTTACTTTACCATTTCCTTGTATTAACAAATTGACAATATCTAAGTAATTTTTTTGGCATGTTATGTGTAAAGCCGTAAATCCATGGTTATTTGGTAAATCTACGTTAGCATTTTTTTCTAATAATAAGTTGACAATACCTAAATGGCCATTCTGACATGCCACATATAAAGACGTAACTCCATCATTATTTTGTAAATCTATGTTAGCATTTTCTTCTATTAACAACTTGACAACACCTAAATGGCCATTTTGACATGACACATGTAAAGAGGTAAGTCCTTCTTCATTTTGTATATTTATGTTAGCATTACGTTGTAATAATATGCTGACAATATCCAAGTGACCATTAAAACATGCAATGTGTAAAGATGTAAATCCATTTTTAATTTGTAAATTTATGTTTGCATGTTTCTCTAATAACAATACGGCTATATCAAAGTGGCCATTTTCACATGCTAGGTATAAAGAATTGGATCCATATATATTTTGTAATTCTAAGTTAGAATTCATGTCTAATAATAATTTGACGATATGGAAGTGGCCCTTTTGGCATGCTGCGTGCAAGGCCGTAAATCCATAATTGTTTTGTGAATCAATGTTAGAATTAGATTTGTTTGCTAATAATAACATGACAATAGCAGGGTGATCATTTAGACATGCTAAGTATAAAGGCGAAAATTTATCTACGCTTTGCAAATATATGTTAGCATTTTTTGTAATAATAAGTTGACAATGTCGAAGTTACCAATGAAACATGCGATGTGCAAAGAGGTAATTCCGTTTTTATTTTGTAAATCTATTTTAGGGCTTTGTTCTAATAATAAGTTAACGATATCGGTGAGACCATTTTGACATGCAATGTGTAAAGAGGCGTATCCATCTTTAGTTTGTAAATCAATTTTAGGGTTTCTTTCTAATAACAATTTGGCAATATTGATGTGACCATTGTCAATTGCTGTGTATAAAGAGGTAATTCCGTCCACGTTTTGTAAATCAATATCAGCGTTTCTTTCTAATAATAATTTGGCTACCTCGAAATTACCGTTTTCGCATGCCATGTGTAGAGGCGTAACTCCATAAGGATTTTGTAAATTTATGTTGGGGTTTCTTTGTAATAACAATTTTACAATATCGACATGGCCATGTTGACATGCGAAGTGTAAGGATGTAACTCCATCTGTGTCTTTTGAATTTATGTTAGCGTCATTTTCTAATAGTAAACTGACAATGTCGGTGTGTCCGTTTTGACATGCTATGTATAAGGGCGTAATTCCTTCTATATTTTGTAAATCTATGTTGGGATTTCTTGTTAATAATAATTTGACAATATCGTAGTGACCGTTTTCGCATGCTAAACGAAGATATGTGATTCCGTATTTATTTTGTAAATCTATGTTGGTGGTTTTTTCTAATAATAATTTGACTATATCCACATTACCATTATACCAAGCGAGGTGTAGAGATGTAACACCATCTTTATTTTGTACATCTACGTTAGCATTATTTTCTAAGAATAACTTGACGATATCGAAGTGATTGTAGATGCATGCGATGAGTAAAGACGTGTTTTCGTCTTTGTTTTTTAAATCGATGTTGGCATTTCTTTGTAATAATAATTTGACTATATTAGTATGACCAATTCCAGTTGCTACAATTAAAGCACTTAAGCCCTTAAAATCGGCATTGATGTCTACATTTTTGTCTAGAATTATATTTAATATAGTACAATCTCCACTTAGTACGGCTAGTACTAATATATTGCTTTGTTTGATTAGAAAATCATCGTTGGTATATGTTAACAATAGTTTGAATGTATCGACATGACCTTTCATTACAGCGAGATGCACACAGTTGTGTTCAGCGTAGATTGGGTTTTCAAATAATTCTGCATGTTTTTCATTTTCTAATAGTTTTCTAATTGTTTCTGTTCGTCCATACATTGCGGCGCTTTGTAACATTTTATATTTTTCTTTTTCGGTAATGTCTAAAAATGACCTAATTTCGTCATGAATGTATTCCAGATCTGAAGAAGCTAATAATTGTAGTATTTTTAAAGATGTTTTATTGCTTTGTAAGTTCTCTATAATTTTGTGATTATCATTCATTATGTTTAGTTCGTCAATAAAAACAAAATTATCATAATCTTGATTAGAAATTATTTCTTCTGGATGGCAAATTTCAAATAGTTCCTGAGGTGTTAATAAATAATTATTGATTACATGGCTATTATCGCTTTTATCTTTAAGGTAATTCATTAAATCTTTGTTACCTCTAATGCAAGCCAAATGCATAGCAGTATTACCTTCGCGATTTTTGGCGTTGATGTCACAATATTGGTTCTCCAAAACATATTTTGCTATGTCGAAATGACCATTGTTGACAGCTAGATGCAAGAGCGTGTCTTTGTTACGTGTTTCGCATTTTATATCTACTTGATTATCAATTAAATACATTAAAATACTTAAATGTCCATATTCCGCACTTAGATGAAGAGCAGTTTTTGAATCAACATCAACATCGTTTATACCGGCACCAATAGTATGTACCAAAATTTTGACACAAGCCCAGCTATCGTTAATGACGGCTAAATGTAACGCTGTTCTTTGAAAATAATTTGTTTTTAAACATATATCAATATGTTCTTGTAGTAGTAGTGATAACAAATCATCATATCCATATGTTGCTGCTATATGGGCAACTGTGTGCCCATTTTTATCTACACAATTTATGTTAGCTCCATTGCGAATTAAAAAGTCGACAATATCAACATTATTAAATAAAACTGCTACATGTAGAGGAGTTTGTTGATTAATGTCCACAATATTATTAACTGCAAGGTCACGACCGATTAGAATTGATGCAAGTTGTGCACTGTTATTAATTGCGGCTATGTGCAAATATGACATGTCTTTAATTGTTCCTTGCACACCGAAATAGTCTAATAGCAGTTTTAAGTTAGTAACATTTTCATTTTTGATACATATCTCAAATATTTCGGACACCTGGCAGTGGTGCGTAAATTCAACATTTAAAAGATAATTAAAAATTGAATTACCATCGAGCTGCGCTGCAAAATGAGCAACTGATACATTTTGGTGATTTCTCCCATATATATCTGCGCCATTTTTTAAAGCTAATTTAAATGTTTGAAAATCACCATCAGTACAAGCCTGGAACAACTGATTTTGTATTCCAACTATAACTAACGATTCGTCATACAACTCTTTATATGGTTTAGACTCTACTTTTACAGCACCATGTAATTTAGGCATTTCCATTTGATGTTTAACAACGAATTTCAAAGCAGCACCAACTGGCATGGTTTCTACAATACAATTATTATGCGCCAAATGGTTTCGCAATTCTCTTCCGAAAGGAATTGGATAGACATCATCCATGAAATAAGTATTGGTTGGAAAATCAAATAAGCAACGTCCTAATAAACTAAATGACACCATCTCATACTCAATACGTGCCATACCAGTTGGTTTTATTTCCGTTAGTGCAATTTTATCAATTATAACTTCATTTAATGCTTGAGTGAGCGATTTCTCAATATCAGCTTTATCAAATAAAATAGCTTACATAATATATTAACTAAACCTCGGATGTTGTATATATCTTCAGAAAATAACTTACAAATTTCAGCGTTATCCTTTAATTGGTCACTAAGCTGCTTTTTGACGCGTATCCAACCATCAGCTTTTACATTCTTTTTGAATTTTTTAATGCTTTTAAGTTTGCTGTTATGGATTACCCAATATTGGTCTAACAACTCTAAATGTACATCAGCTCCTACTAAATCCAATTTATTTTCTGATAAATATTTATAAAATCGCATTTGTTTCAATACATCTGCACTTCCAATTTTTTCTGCAAAACTATTAATCACTTGCTCCATAAAAGCGTTATTTTTCTTTAATTCTTTTTTATGTGCAATCATTTCCTTATCTAATTGAGGCAGCTCTTCAAAATCTGTTCTTAATTCTTGCGTTAATGCATGAAACAAATTTTGAATTATATCAATTAATGGCTGCGACTGCACTGCTACTTCGTTTGAAATATATTTAATGTCAAATAAGTTCTTTAAAATGTCCACAAACGACGCAATAGCTAACCCGGGTCCATAGTTAGTCAAGTAATGGTTTAAAATGCGCGAGTTTTGGTTTTTATCATTGCTTGTAGATATCATAGATTGTAAGCTATTTAAGGTGAGTATAGTTTCTTGATAAGCTATTTTTGACGGTTTATATTTAACACCATCTTGACCAAAATTGATTAATTTCAACTGCTTTATTTGCTCAATAAATATAACACTAAACATCTTAGAATACAACCTTTGCAATTCGACTTTTATTTTATGATAATTTTCTTCATTTGTGTTACCACCATGTGAAATTAGGTTCCGCAAACTTCTACAAACCTTTTCAAACTTATTACCATATTTCTCGTTAAATTTAGCTTGCATTTTATCATTTATATTGCCCCCTGTTGGCGTCATGCATTCACCAACCACTTGTAAACATCTATCAATCACCAACTTTGGTATGTCAGTATTTGCATTTACATTTTCTTTTAAGGTTTTTATATAAAACTGAAGCCTAGTTAAAGAATATATACTACGCACAAATTCAAAACTTTCGTCAATACTTACTAAATCATTTGGGTTAACATCAGGGAAGTCCTTGAATGGTTTCAAAAATGTTAAAATTTTGTTAATACCGAATTGGCCTATAAATGCAACGTTTTCCTTTTTTCTAAACGCAAACACGCTGAGCCACAACAAAAATTCTACTTTATTCCATGGCAATTTGATTTCTTTTAATTTATCTTTCAATATAAACATGTGTTTGGCTACATACTCTAACAGCAATACAAATTTATCACCTACCTTTATTGTGCTTTCATATTTCCATATTTCCTCTCTTATCACTCTAAACACCTCATCCTTCCTAGCTTCAAGATTCGTATCTGCTTCATATTCGATGGAGAAACGCAAAAACAAAAGTTTTTCTTCCAAGAGACATCGTACCTCTTCATTTATAGATGCAATGTTCAGCAATTTCAATTTATGCAATGCTTGCGCTATACTGTCCATACGCTTATGTTGAGGAATTTTATCTATGAATATCTGTATCAACTCGCAACTTCCTAGTTTTGCCATCACATACAAGTTGTTTTCGCTTTGTTTATCTATAAAACCATCAATTTCTGACTTATTGCCTATAGTCTAGTTGTTGTAGTAAGTTATGTCGATGGTTGAGATGAATAAAACCAAATCCCATCGCTTTAGATCAACCAGCATTGCCATAAGTTCGTTTAAATCTTTTATTTCATTACCAATTTCTGTATTAAACGCAACATTATTTTGAAATTTGTTGCAAAATGCGTGCAAAGTCTTCCGTGTGAAATTTCCATTTGTGTGTGCAGACTTCAAATGCTTGATTATTTCATCAATTAATATATTAGTGCATTGATTCTCGTACATCCTATTAGCTGTAAAATAAAGTAAATAATGCAATCGAGAAACATGGTATAATTTTTTATTTGTGTTACCTAATTATTCTTTTGGGATGGTGCTATGGTTTGTTTTAAAATTTGTATAGTGCAATGAATTTACTGCGCTATTTTTCAATCTGCCTAACATGTCTTATCTTATCGAAATGAACGTAGAATATATTTATCTATAAAAAAATATGTTTCTACAACAGTTGTCTCGTTTACTTAAATATTATTCATGTGCTTTACATAAATTGTGCTCCATATAAATTTACATGTCGGTGCTTCCAAGAAAAAATGACGAATGTGAAATATAATAATTACACTTATACGTACCCTTGACATTCTAGTTTAACGAAAACAAATATTCTAAAACTATATCATCAAAGTGAGATAACATCACATGGACAATATAAAAAAATGCTTATGTGAACTTTTATAAATCTGTAAAACACGTAATCATTATTTATCTTTTTTTCCTTATTTAAGAATATGCACCTTCGTGGTTTTCACTTTTACTTAGAAGAGCAACTAATATTCATAAATAATAAGTACTCACCTGGTGTCTAAATACTTCTACACGTAAGTTAAGAATATCAAGAGATATAACAAACTGTTATATGGAAACTAGAATAGTTTGTATTGAAACCAGTTGCTTACAATAATATTTAGAAGCAAACCTATTGAGATATGTGCACGCTTATAATTATGTAATTGCAAAATATGCTGTTTGCTAGAATCCGTTCTATATATAAAATTGCTTATCAATGAATATACATTTTTAATAAAAAATGGTTGTTAGATTATTTTATTTGCTCGTTAAAAACCTGATTAATAGAATTTGGCAGATTGTGACGATATATAAATATTGTTAAAAATTACTGATTTAAAAATCATTCCAATTGTTTAAATTTTTTATTGAATTCTATGATAATTGAAAACAATGCAAATAATTGTAGAAGAGGATGAAAAAATGTGTTAAATTTTTATTAAATTTTCATTCAATCCATTTCGAATTGTTTTCATGTTTTTGAGTTTTCTTTGCATTTATTTCCCAAATACAAGATATTTTTTAATTTCCCATAAAATTTCTTGCAATATCTTAAAATAAATATTTTAAATTCTCTTGACAGTTTTATCCAGAGTATTTAGTTAGTATTTACATAAATTTTAATATTTCCTTTTCTTTGAAATTTTCTTTAATTATATATTGACTTATTTAAATTTTAATTTACATACATTTTCTGATATTCACATAGATTTTCTTGAATATCCATACAAATATATGTATTCAAACTCAATTACTTCTACGACAATTTAGCAAATTTCATAATACATACTAAGTCAGAATTTAGTTTAGATTAAGTATGTCTCCCTTTAAAATATTTTTTGTGGTTCCATGATGAAGAAGCAAATCATAGTTTGCGGGACTAAAAGATTGACGTTACGCCACTAATACATTGTCTAAAACATCTAGGAAACTATATGTTTACTGTTTACTATATTAGCGTAGGAATTTAATCAATATTTTGCAGATAAATGAATTGTTTGAAAGGTAATTCAATCCGTTACATTCCATCAAACATGAAATTAATTAATAATGCAAACAATTTAATCGGTACAATATAATCATTCATCAATTTATTTCATCATGTTCATTACAAACATATCACCCTCAATAAAATTAGCCTCTTATGCTGGCTATTTACCTGCATATAATTACAACAAGCAAAAATTCATAATCAGCAGAACATCAGTTTGCATAAAATTATGTTTCTACATTTTTGCATCAATAATTAGCTATCATGGCCAAGTTTGCTGCAACAGTATCAAAATGAGGAAAGCATTTCTACTGCATTCACTACTTATATCGAATTTAGTGCATAACATAAGTTTAATGTACATTTCTGCAAACACAAGTTTCTGTCAAAATTTACAAGGAATGTTCACATTGTTTAAAAACATTGAAGCTCATTTGATGGCATGCAATGGTAATACACCAACAATAAAGTATGTGAATTTAAAAATGCTAGCATATTTTTCTGTAATATGCATATTGTCGATGATAGATTGTTATCTATTTTGGAACAGCGATGGAAGAGTAGGTAATAAATTTTATATTTGGAATTACATTCAATTGATTCACATAAACTGCATTATAATATTGGTGTATTGTATATTATTTGGTATACAAACAAATTTAGAAGGTTATAACAAAAACGTGACGGAATTATATGCAGAAAACAATGAAACAATCGATTTTACGGAAAAGATTGATGCACTAACTGAAATTTACAATGTAATGTGTGATGTGATATATGCATTCAATTCATGCTTTGGATGGCATATTTTCTTCATTTTTTGGAGCACAAGTAATAAGATTTCATCGTTATTTTATTACTTTTCCATGTGGAATCAAATGTCGATTCAAATTTGTATATTGTTGTTTTTGTGGGTTGGATTTTTTCTTGTAAGTATTTATTAAAAGCTATTTTTACAATTTACCATTTTTATACTTAACGTCTAATCTTATTTTATTATTCTGAATACCAAATTATTCTTATTTATTTAACATTTACAAATTTGCTGTTTATTTCAATTCTTTTATAGTTTCAGCAGTTCGCTTTTGCCAATATATGCCAGAGAATCGACGATGAAGGCAAAAATACTCTGATTTTATCTTACAAACTGCTGAGGATACATTCTAGCAACAGCGTGTTAAGACAAAAGTTAATTGCTCTAACACAACAAACTGAAATTAGAAGCACGAAGATATCAGCCGCAGGTTTCTACAACGTTGATCATTCCTTATTGTTTCTATGTGCCAACATTTTGGTCGGCTACCTCATATTCGGCATTGAAATGAATAAAAATGAAGATAATTTGTTTTGAAATAAAATCTGTTATATTTTGAGTATGATATAGTTAATTTTTTTAATTATAACAACAAACTTGAATTACTTTCATTTTTTGCTGTGAAAAATGTAAATTATTATTATTTTTTACAATATATAACTAAATACTTGTTTTATATAAACATGATTTGTTTTTCAAATTTAAAAAATATTTCAACTTTTTGTTAATTTTTGAAAATCAATTAAACAACAAACACGAATTACGTTAATTTTTGTTTGTAGTAAAAATTATAATATTAAATTTGATTGCACAAAATATATCTAAAGCCACTTTTTATAGTACAGGATGGAGCAGTCAACCCGCCTTTTTTTAGTTATTAAAAAAACGTACGAGCCATTTTTTTAAACATATTTTTAGCACAAGTAGATATTAGTGCGAAGGCTCGTGATCTTTGACTACAATCGATTCATTGGTTAGGAATCAACAAATTAACATTGTAAACGTCAACCCTGATCATTATCCCCATCATAAAAATATAGGCTTTGCATACTGCTAGACAACGGTTAATAAAAAAATATAATTAGATCTGTCAATTGATACAAATCCCTTACACGACATTGTATCTTTTCAATAAACAATTACGTTTCCAATTTATGGTTGAAGACACAAAATAAACTGTTGATCCCGCATTAATTCAATGCCCCGGTCAACATAAACGATGACCCTGTTAAATGAGTGTTAACAATATTTAATTTTCCGTCGAACGACTCCGCCGGGATTTACAAACCCTCCCACTTCATTCCGACTACCCTGTGAAGCTACAGAAAGAGAAACAGTTCATATAGATAGATACACCAAGAAATTGGTTATCAAGTCACTGCGCTTCTTCGTAGGGATAACCAGGCAACGCACTCGACGCAGTATTCTGTTCGCAGATGTAATCTGTGCCTTGAATGCGGAAAGTAGTGACAGGCTAGTTTAGAGGGAGTTCCTGAGTGTGGAGTGAATTTAAGACCAAAACCCGTAACCACCCGTTCGGCAATCTGCATTGCATATTTTATTATGTGTAATGTAGTGAGTCGCAAGGTGTGAGGCGTTTTTTTTTAAATTAAGGCAACAGGGCAAAATAGCCATAACTAGTAATGACCCTGCTGACTCACCTGGGTTCATATTCAATCATTTATATGTCCTCGCGTGTCAGCCGTCCCAATTAATGCGCATACTGAACCACTTGTCCTGAACCGCTCACAACTTGTTCTTGACATGAGGAAGTCGAGCGAATATTGAGATATGGAGGTACTTCATGAAGTAGTAAGTATCCCCGACGGTTACTTGTCAAAACATTGTGCGGGTAGCTGCACTGACACAATTACGCAGGGAGCTGGGGAGCTACCAGAACATCTACCTGGGCCCAGCTAGGGCGTTGGATTCTGCGGGGTATAGTGTTTCTCTATGATGGGACTAGGGGTGTCGTGAGACCTTTTTGTGCATTGCATTGCTCTTGAGTCTCAGGGCGGTCAGGCCATTGAACCCATCACCGGCAGGAGGATACCAAGTCGTCCAGACTTAAAAAAAATGGCGGCAGTCTGCCGGTCCAGTGCTCGCTGCTGGCAATCAGCAATAATTGAGGTAATTTGTTCAGATACCGTACCTCTATACGTTTGAGTGGTTTGAAAGGCCTGCCATAGCGTAGCGCATCTGTTGATCTCGTTAGTAATGGTGTAAGAGGATAAGCCTCCAGTTTGGACCATGAGTCCAGCGTGATATTGGTACTTCGGTGCTGATTCCGACGCGTCCCTTGGGACGACGGCGACGCCCGGAGGGAGCTCCGCTACCTCCGGACCTTCCAGGTGCGGTCGTAGCAATAACTCTCTAAATGCGTTAATATTTTATTTATTAATTGTTAACCTAACAATGTTTTCGCTCCAAACCTTTTATACTAAAGAGGTTACTCCTGTTAAATAATTTAGACTTATTAACCGAGTACGGGATAATTGCTTAAGGTTAGCGCGACACTCGGGTTAAATGTTCTAACATATCGCACTTTTATACCCCTTGTATCGTTAGATATATAACTACTATTTACCTTATTATAAGGAACACTCACCTTTACTTAGTACTGTCTTAGTATAATAGTAAAGAAGGAACCACCCTAGACACTTTTCCTTAAGTAAGCCTTCTCGGCCACCAATTAACCGTTTTTATTAATATTTCGTTATTTTCTCCCGCTCATATTAATCAATTTATTTTGAAGACACTATTTTTTTCAAATTACTATTAAATTAAATGTTCCATTAAGTACCAACAGTAAACTCTATTAACTATTTTTTTCTTTATAGTTCTTACCCCGACTGCTTGAGCCCCAGTATCTTAGTCAATTAATCATCCTTACATCAATCATTATATTGTGGTGATTTTAGGCAGTTACCTGAGATCACCACATGGTTTCCCCGCAACGCGTATCAACGGAGAATAACATAAACAAA
>JARJED010109063.1:0-11725 GCA_030264515.1 Sepedophilus sp. GC000190 | reverse complement strand
GTGAATGCCTTGAAAAAAAAAAAACTATTGGCTGAATCGCGATATTGTATTGCAGGACAGCTCCCGCGGCAGTGTTTGACGCGTCCGTCAATAACTGCAGTGGAGCTGTGGGATCGGGATAGTAAAGCTCTACTATATTGGCAAGGGATCGCTTGCAATCTGTGAAGGCTCGGGTAGCTTCTTCAGACCAAATTATCGGGGTTTTGTATTTTTTTTTGGTTGAGGTTATTAATGCAGATAGTAATTTTCGGTTTCCGGCTGCGTGCGGAATGCTTGAGCAAAAAAAATGTATTGCGCCGAGGAAGCGGCGTAATTGTTCGATAGTTTCGGGTTGGGATACTCTAAAAGTGCTTGAATCTTTTGAGTAGGTGGCGTAATTGATTTTGATGAGACTTTGTAACCGAGAAAGGTGACGTCTTTTTGTCCGAAAATACATTATTCTTTGTTCAGCGTAATTCCGTTAGCTGCGAGTCTGGAGAAAACAATTTCCAGATGTTCGAGATGTTCTTTAACGTTTGCGGAGGCGATGAGGACATCATCGAGATAAATAAATAGGAATATAAGGTCGCCAAAAATCGAGTCTTGGAAAAGTCGGAACGTTTGAGCGGCGTTCCTTAATCCGAAAGTCATTCTAGGGAATTCGAAAAGATCGAATGGCGTGATGATTGCCGTCTTTTCGATATCAGCTTGGTGCATCGGGATTTGATGGTATGCTCGTTCTAAATCGAGTTTCGAAAAAATCACTTTATTTTATAGAGTGAACTGAAAGTTCGTCAGCTTCGGGAGTGGGTATCTATTGGGGATGGTTATTGCATTTAGTCTGCGATAACCACCGCAAGGCCGATTTTTTCCGTTTGACTTAGGTACAATATGTACGGTGCTGGTCCAAGGACTATTAGAGCGTCTGCAAATGCCTGTGGCCAACATGAAGTCGAATTCCCTATTAGCCTGTTCCAGATAACGTTGTGATAGAGGTCTGACTTTGGAGAAGATAGGAGAACCTTTCGTTTTGATCTCATGTGTAATATTGTGAAGTGACTTTGTGTGGAAATTTAGTGGTTGGTTATTGTGAGGAATTGGAGAAGTAACTTCTGGAAAGCGTCTAATGAAGTTGGTTTTGTAGGTTGGACTGAAGCTAGGCTGGGAGTGATTGGTGGCTGCTTGGAGTTTGCGCGTAGGAGTCATTTGTTGCGAATGTCTACGATGAGGTTATTGTTGTTAAGAAAATCCGCGCCTACGATGGAGTAGGTTAAGCGAGCTTTTGTGAATGTCCTCGAGAGTGGTTTTCCTAAACCTAGATCAAGAGTCTTAGTGATGGTGCCGAATGCGTCGATTGTGGTGCCGTAGGCGGCGTATAAAAATGTAGTTGCTGTTTTGATGTTATTGCAGGCTGTGATCAACAGTTCAGCGCCTGTGTCGACGAGGACAATTTCGGAGGAAATGAGGTCTGTAACATAGAGGCGGCTAGAGGTCGAAAACATCGCATCCGCGCCAAGGGGGTGATGTGGCTACTGGTTTTCCGCATAGCCTCGGGTGGGTGGATGGGTGCGATGTAACGTCTGCTCGTAGTCATTGTTTGAGTTACGAATTTGAGGTGTGTTTGTTGTCGACTAGGGTTGAAGTTGGGTCGTCGTGCTCCTAACTTGTTGCAGTGTCTTGTTGGATCGCCAAATCTTTTATGGTTAAGACATGAGGGGCTAGTGCGGGGTATAATAGAGGGAGTGACTGGAGAAAGACGAGGCAGATGTAGACCTACATTAGATTATTGTTTTCAAATAGTCAGAGATATAGGGTGTCGTAGTTTCAGGGAAATGAGTAGATTGTCGCAAGACAGGAAAATATGGAAATATCTATCCAGCCAATCATATGATTGATGACTATGAGAAGAGAGATTAAATTTTATTTATTCGATTTTTATTACAAACCGAAATTTGTTTCAAAATCCAGTAACATTCGTTGTTATTCTCATATTATACTTATATGTAATATTTGGTAAAGTCTAAAAGTTAAAATAATTAGGAAGGTAATGAAATTTCAAATAGCCAAATCAGCTTTCTTGATGAAATTTTCAAACAAAATAATATAACATTAATTACGAGGAAACCTTAACCATCTTTAACGTAATATTGCGAATTAGAAGATTCTCGTCGACTTATATAACAAGATATTGTAATCCAGATAATTGTGAATGATGCCAAATGAGTTTTTTTCACGCTCGATTAAGAAAATCCCGAAATTCCGTAGCCCAGCATTCGAAGAGAGAGCGAGAACCTTTTCCTCAGATGGAATTTTATATAACCCCCCTCGATGTAACTTTTCCGTTTAAAGATGATTTATGTTATGAAAAAGAAGTTGTAACGGCGGATTATTTTATTTTTCGTTTCGTTTCAGTCTGACGCGTTTTTCTGTGACCCAGATTTTTTCAACGCCATGTCGGGAAATGTAATTCTCTCAAAAATTACTACTAGCATTTATGATTTAATTTAACGTGATAAGTTTTAATAGAATTTTTGAGTTATAACTTGTAAAAAATCAAATAGCTTTTTATTTATTCCTCGCTGAGTTTGGGGCGATTTAAACGGGAAAATCAATATATTGTTGTTATGTATATATGAATGTGTCTGAAGGCCTATAATTTATAGCGATTCGGTTTTTGCGCTCTGTTAATTATAACTTTTGAGGCAGTGGTGTTGGCCACAAATTAGGATTTGGTTGGAAGTCGGGTTGAGGGAGTTTATAGCCAACAATATCTTATAACTTCCCACTGCCAATTTGTTTCCGTCAATTCCAATACTCGACCTCTGATATTAGGAATGTAATTCTCCTGAACTTAGTTGATCTTTCCTAATTCGTTTTAGAGGATTATGGCTTTCTATAAGTATATTTTATGTCATTTATTTTCATTGGGGAACTTTAAAAAGAGTCGACTTAACAATTTTATTTTCTTCCCCGATAGTTAAGTGGATTAAGAAGTTGTTTCGGAATTAAAGAAATAATTAATATAAATGATGATTAAAAGATTAGCAAAATTAACTTCTGCCATTCTGTTAATTTTAATCATTATTTTGGCAAATTATTTAAATATTTTATTAACACAATTTCATAATTGTGTACATTTTATTTTCTGGAGAAATGTAATATTTCGTAAAATATATATTTTCGTTATTATTCATTTTCTTTCAGCACCGTTTATTAACTTGCTACGTTTACATTATAATTTCTGAGGAACAGAATATTTCATAAAATATATAATTTTATTAATAACTTTTTTTTCTGCTAAGCTAATTAAAAAATTTTAATTTAATAATTTTATTAAACAGCATGGTTGTGTTCGAATTTATTCAAAATTATTTTATTCGAAAGAATTGAAATTTATTACGGATAATTCACTTGTTCTACTAACAGAGACACGTGAGTTGCAATACTGTAACCTGTAGTAGATTTATTTTTGATCTGTACAGTTTATCAATATGTACCTACTGAACTTACGAATATTATTTATGTAACATAAATTGCCTTGTTATCATTATATTAATAGCCAGAGGCTCAACGTAAAATGAAATAACAAGAGTAAGTAATTCCCTTCTGTTGACGTCAAAGAAAAGTTTCAAACAAATAATTATATTTTCTGTCCGTTGTTATTTTGTTGACAATAAATATTAATTTAAAGTAAACCATATATTTATTAAATAAAATACATTTATATTCCTTTTTAAAAAATACAAATTATTTTCTTTTACTTTAAACCAAATATATTTGATAAAATAAAACTTCTCGCTAAAAAACACTGCCATATTTATTCTTTTTGAATAGGTAATTTGGTATGGTTCTTTATCGGTGTTACGTGGAGCACTAGTGATCCGTGACTTTTTACAAATGTTCTATGAAAATTATGGAAATTATCATGGAGGCATAAATATTTTTTTGAGAAGTTTTATTGAGTTTTACATATTCAATGATGATTTTTCTCTAAAAAAATAATAATATTTTGGGGAAGTGATTTTTAATTGAAAAAATACTCAAAATGAATTAAAATCCTTTTTTAAATGTCAAGAAACTTAAAAAAATAAACGGTTTTATAACATTTCTATGGAAATTCACTAGAATTCATTTAAGATTGATTACAAAATTAATACAATTGCTAAATTTAAAAAATACATTTTGTCAAAATGCAGCTACTCCAAAATTCAACAATTTTTTAAGAAATTTATCGTTTTCTACCTTTTGACGCGGTGTTCATTTTTTTAGTGTTTGTTCAAGTGGTCCAGAGGCATGTCTATTACTTATTAAATGGTTTTTATAATTGAATCGGTTTTAGAAGATCAATAAGAGTGTATGTGTTCTTTAAATCTTGTAGAGAATTTGCGGCCTGTCTGTCCAATATAATAGTGCGTTGCGTCAGTTGCATATAATTTGATATACACCACTGTTGCTATATTTACCGTCCTTTTCGATAGCAGGTTTGATGACATGTTTTACGTTGATTTGTGTGCGAAAACCTATTTTTATTTTAGTCTCTTTTAATAATTTTGTTATTTTGTAAGTAAGAGAGCCGGTATGTGTGAATGTAGACCAGGTGCTTGCTTCTTTATTTTGTTAATCGTTGTTAGTGGTATTCCTATTACGCATCTGCTTTTTATGACGTTATGCAATTTTCCAACTGTTTTTTCAAATAAGTAACCATTTTTGTTTGCTATTTGATTAATTGTAGAATTTATAATTTTTGACACTTAAATAAATATTTTCCAATCTCTAAAGAAGGCTCCTGAACACTGCATATTTGTGGTATTTAGGGAGAAGTGAAGAGGCATGTGTTGTGTTGATAGTATGAGTCGGTTTTCTATATATGCTTAAATTTCATTTATTATTGTATTTAGTTATAGTTAAATAAAAAAAACTAGTATCACGAAATTTTTATGTTAATTGGGAGGATCACCGAATTTGACCTGAGGTATTTTTTTGTGAATGTCTAGAGTCCTAAAAACAGAGTTGATAAACCCTTAGGACTTCAGATATCCACACAAGAAAACAGCAGGTCAAATTCAGTGAAACTCGTAACACAAGTTGCCCAGGAAACATTCGTGACACAAATCAATGTTTTCTATTACCATTTTCTGAGTTTCGCGGTGAATGTTGCTCAAATTTCCACTTTCGTTAGACCGTCGCGTCGATGTTATCACAAAGTAATGGTTCGTATAGGAAGCCTAGGAATATCATATTCTCGTCAAAATTTGCGTTGAACCTAGATTATGAGTTCTGTTTGAAAAAACACCGTAATTCAAAAAATGTGTTGCTGTATGGGTTAAAAATTCATGGCTACTAAAACTGTATAACATATAAAAGTTCCTGCGCACAAAATATTTCTCCATGCTATATCGGTATACCCTTCTCAGCATTCATAAATACGTCTATACCTACTGCCGGCTAATAATTAAAATCGAATAAATTTAAAATCAAAATAAAACATCCAAAATTGGAAACACAAACGGACTGTGACATTTAAAATTGACGCAGTAACTAAAGTGAAAATATCAGAAATGAGCTATTTCGAGAGAGTTATCGGTGAGGCTGATCCCAATACCTGCGTGAACCCGTGAAGCCGTCACGTGAACCTTGGCACTACCGAGACCTTCGTTAGAGAAAGCCATTCCGCGAAGTTGTGACGTCACATTCAGTGGTGTGTGCTAGCAGCCAACACAACGGTAAGACCGTACATAAAGGATTGATATGCCTCCGAGGTCGTATACGTAGGCAGACATCCTTGGGTGTTATTGGAGCGACAATTAGTTCGCTGTATTAATAAATACGGAGAACATTAGGTATCCGACGGGAGAGGTTATGTTAAAATCAATATTTAGGCTAGCGCGCGTATTGGGGTACACCACTATGTGATGCCGCGAAATGGCCTGTTATAACGAAGGTCTCGCCACAACTCTCTCCAGCACCACCACACCGGGAACTCATAAAACAGCCGTTAGTTATTATGCTGCTGAGTATATAGTCTCGTATCACTTTTTCTCTGTGTTTCATTTGTAAGAGTTCCATAACTTCCCAGTTTTCGGCTGCAAACGAATCGCGAGCACAAATCATGAACGGCAACACGCCACTTCATCCAATCGATTTCGTTTTTTAATTGTTTCGAAAAGAGCCAAAGTGTAATATTTCCTTAGTTTTTCTTGATAGATTTCCTCAGAGTTCTCTTTCCTTCCAAGAATACCCCATCCTCGCACAACACCTTGTAAAAATCCCTCCGGACAATAACCCACTGGTCAATATCCTCCCATGTAAGTAACCCCCGGGCAATAACCCCTTGTATGAAATATCCCCCGGACAATTACCCTCCGGACAATAACCCCCGTATAAAATACCTCCCGGGACAATAACTCCTCCTGAAAAATACCCTAGGGGGAGGGAATGGGTTACACGGGGGTTATTGTCCGGAGGTTATTGTCCGGAGAGTTATTGTCCGGGGGTGTTTTGTCCGGTTACGGCGTCACTTTCCACTGATTTTTACTGTCAATGAGCTGCCACACGTTGTCATGTAGCTTGACCCGAGGACCGTGCATTCTTAAGCAGCTCTGCAGAACGTGTGACAGCGATTCGATTTTTTGGCTGCCGAACCTACAGAATCTGATCGCTGGATTGTGGTTAGAAGGTATCCTCAACGTTGGTAACATGTTCACTCGTTGAAGAATGACCTTTGCGAACGTAAGCTCCGACCAGTTTCGCGGTGAATTCTGAATCCAGTTGGAGCACAGCTGTAAATATGTGATTCCGTTGCCGGAGTAGAAATTTTTGACTTATTTCTGTATAGCTTTTGTAGTGTTTATATGATAATTTCAGGCGCCATGTGCAGGTGGCGGTTCTCTGTGCCCGTCGAGGCCTCAAGCAGGCCCTTCACTCTTCGAAGAAATACATTTGATGCCCTTTCTAATTCCAAGCCCACATTTCTTGACAGCGACACATAGGAACTCATTGTGTATCGTGATTGGCAGATGCAGGACCTTCGTTGCGACATCTCAAATGCCTCTGTTCAGACTCACCAACTCTTTCCTTGTTGCTTTTGTTATTTTGGGCCCATGCACACATCTTTAGGAGCGTGTAAGTCTTGAGTATCTCAAGTTTCTGATTCGATTTCTGATTATGATGTTCTTGATCTCCATCAGATACTATCTAGGCGAGACTCTCTCCACTCCCATCATACTCCCATGAACCCCTAGATATTTGAAATTGTCCACACCTATTTGCTTTAGCGGTTTCCTGGCCAGATAGTGCACCGCTCTTGTTCACGCATACAACTTATTCTTACCGAGACCCACTTCTACACCCATAACGCGGCTCTTTTCTGCCGGAATTGCCAGATCCTTAATTTCAAAGAAGCCTCTAATAATATCTTTTCATCCGTCCTCGATTTAGCCAACACAGTTAGATCGTCGGCATATGCCATGGCCCGAATCCTCTCGTCTAGAAAGCCCGCAATCGTTGGGTGGATCTGCAAGGAACTCGTCTATCACCATATTGAATCAATTCCCCTTCTTTGTTCTGAACTATATAAGTTGCACATACGCGTACCCGCATAGTTCTCCCGCACAAAGTAAATTATTCACCGCTTAATTCCCTTGTTATCGTAAACATATTCCTGCGTTAGCCTATCGAATGTA
Organism: Sepedophilus sp. GC000190; assembly: GCA_030264515.1. Taxonomy (NCBI): domain Eukaryota; kingdom Metazoa; phylum Arthropoda; class Insecta; order Coleoptera; family Staphylinidae; genus Sepedophilus; species Sepedophilus sp. GC000190. The sequence goes on along the minus strand of JARJED010109063.1, from coordinate 4,064 downwards.
TTCTACAAATCGAGTGACACATAGGGGTGAGCAACTTTTTGCCTCAACGCCAAATGAAATTTTTATACCATTACAAAAAATCAGATCGCCACGTCACTGCATTCCTGTAGCATGTACGTGGTTTTCTTCTCATAGTTATCACTGATAAGATTGGCTGGATACATTTGCGCTGGCCCGTCGGGGACGGGAAACGTCAATCGACAATCTACTCATTTCCCGAAAACAATGTCACCCTGTCTGACTATTTCATAATAATAATCTAATCTAGGTCCACCTCTGTCTCGTTTTACACCAGTCTCTCCCTTCTAATAAAGCTCGCACCGCAGTAGTAAGGTATGGGTTTTTTTATATTTATGCATTTACGGAGCGGGCCGGATTCGACATCGTCGCGGGCTATATGTGGCCCGCAGGCCGGCAGTTGCCCACCCTTAAGGAACGTTCTTCCGACGCCGCTCCCTGAACATGAACTCCAAAATGGTGTTGTTGGCCAGACATCCTTTGTTCTCTGCATAGTGGTATGGTTCCAAATCGGTCTGCGCAGATTTATTAACACAACCACAGGGTATGAGATGCAATGGTGACGGGTCTCCAGTTCCGAACGTTATTCAGGTTCTCGGCCGTTTTATGAAGAAACACAGTCCGGCATATCGGAAGGTATGCAGCTATGGAGCAGCATAGCATTAAACAAATCTGTTAAGAGCACTGCACCTATTTTACAAACTTTCTTTAAAGTTATGCCATCCTGCCTTCTGCCGACTTCTTTGTCCGTTTTAAGGCATTCAGAAAATCCTTCGCCAATAACGCTTCTTTCAGTGCACACTCCTCACTCCTTCGTGCCGCTCTTTCTGCCCCAGCGTCAGTTGCCTGTTCCCAGATGTTCGGATAGTGTACTTCAATTTCCCTGAGGTCCGGGGTTGCACCTCCGGTCAAGAACGAATGATCATTGATGATTTAACGGCCAAAGCGGCGCGGTTTTGTTAAAATAAATGCGTGCAGTTTTGTATTCACGCACTATATTGGCCGCTTTGCGAAATCTTCGACCTCTCATATCGGCCATTTGACTAGTGACTAATCATGGCAATAAACCCGTCCATTGCCATCATGCCCGTATCGCGCCCGCACAGCACCGCTCTCGCAAAACCCACAACATCTTCCTTCCCTAAAGTGATAGCGATGTTAGCGACCATCTTTCTAACCTCATCGCTGGATCCCGCTATTAATTCCACCTCTGCTGCGCCATTTCTAATTAAAGGAATCGGCTCCAGTAACTTCTTAACCTACCGTTTCCTACCCCTCCCTGCATGACATATTTGATCTATTATTCTTTGTCCGACGTCCACTTACTTATCGTCAAATTGTCTATCGTCCAGTTGTCCGTCACTCAAATTACCGCCCCTTATTTGCCGTTACCCAGCTAACTTTGCACTCGTAATAGAACATAATATAAAGACAACTATTCTCCAACACGCAATTCTGATACATTAAAACTTTTCACATTCCTACGCCGCGCCGTAATTGCATTAATTATTCTAGAAATACAATAAACCCATTATATATAAATAATACTCAATTTCTGGAGGCGGTACGCGCTTAGGCCGCGTCCTGTATTTTATATATTGTTATGCGGAGCGGTTAGAATTCCGGCGGTTAAAGCTCGCGCTCAAAAGTTTTCCAGCTCCCGAATTTTAAAGCGGAGGGGTAGAATTAGAGATAAAACGGGACAAAAGCGTGTAGTAACGCAGAGAGAATCGATTTGAGGCAGGTCACATAAGGTCATCCTTGTGCGCCCTCTCCCACTGTGTCCTAGTTTATCCGGCGAGTAGGAGTGCGAAAAATGATATGCGACAGGCTTTCAGTCCGGAAATAACTTCATGCATTTTTAGTTGCGACCCGCAGGGTAGAAATCTGGACCCCGCTCTTTATTTTTTTTCAGTCGGTCCGGTTTCAATAAAAAAAAAACGAACTAATTATTAATACATCTGTTTTCGTTGCAAATGCGTTAATAATTGGAGCATTTTTTAAATTCTTTTCATAACTTTACATCAAGCGTAATGGGAAATTCATTCGTCAATTTAGAATGATCAAAAGGGGATGTTCAGTAGCACACCAAGCTGGGTGCAAGGGATACACGATACTCCAACAGCAGAAAACTCTCGAAAATTAATAGATGTGTTCAAACAAATTCAGATAATATTGTTTCTGGTGTGTGGGGTTACAATTATACTTTATTAACGTTTAGGGTTGAAGATGAATGATATAAAAATTGACATTGCCCAAAATATTAAAAAAATAAGATATCCAACTTTCTGACAGAGTAACGAAGTCTCGTCCAGAATCAGAATTAAAATTTTATTGGTACCTTGCCTAATTGGATTTTTAATGGTTTCGAGATTACCAAAAAGTTTTTAAAATTGTCATATACATACATCTTTTATTTGGCATTTCCTTTACATAGTTGTTTAAGACTACCTATTACAACATTTTCTTAAAGCTGCCCACCCTTTCTACCTTTAATCTTCCATTAATCCCTAACCTTCTCCCCATCTGCTACACCTCCCTTCAGTCCTCAATCGCCTCCTTTTTTCTCTTCTCTTCCTCTACCTTTCCTCCCTGATTCTTCTAATTACCCTGACTACTTTGGCATCCTCATTCATCCACTCTCTTACATTCTTTAGTCCAATCTTCCATCCCTTCATCATTTCTCTACATGCATGTTCTCAACTGTCCTTCCCTCGTCCATCTAAACTTTCCTCCCCCACTTCTCGCTCTAGCCATCTCCTTCCCAATCCCCACACCCTTCTCAAATTTTCTGGTAACCACTCATATAAATTCCATGACTTAAACTTTATCTTATCATCCCTTGTCATTTTTGTTTTCTCCCCTCCTCTAATCTCCCCTCACCGTCCTCTCCACCCGTTCCATCCTCTTAATTCCTTCTATCTCGTCTACCAACCCTTCTGCCTCCTTATACACCTCCCTTACGTCTTTGCTCACCTACAATAGGGTCAGCCCTTATCTCATCTCGATACGACCCTCCACACCTTCCTCGTCAGTCTTTTTTCATCCCTACGTTACTCGTACTTTATTGTCCTCACCTTTGCATTTTACCCAAAGTCATTATGCTCCTCTCCTGTATACATACATTCCGGTGTAGATCTTATTACCATCAGATTTTAAAGTGTTCATTAAATTTTCAAAGATATCTAAAAAAATCGTGAATATTAAAAGATTTTCATCTGTTTTTATTACTTCCTTAACTAATTTGTAATTAACAAAAAGGTTATGAATTATTTAGTAGAACTATACAATAATAATCGAAAACACATATTACACGCTGTTCCTCAAGCGAGCAAAAGTTTAACTAGAATTAAACCAAAATGGGATTGATTACTACGATTCTGTATCATATTAAGATTCAAAATTTCAAAATGACAATATCTGCCTATATTGAAACTACATGTATTACAGAATAAAATAAAATAAAAAATATTACCCCGAAAAGTGTACAACAAAAGTGATTTATTTTTAATACAATTCTATGTTTTTTTTAATAAATAAAAAAAACATACGCCATAGAAAAAAATAAACTATATAACTTTATGCAAAATATATATTATAAAAATATATATTTGGAACACATATTAGTAACAAGTGGGAAGAACTAAAAAGGACAGGAGAGACAAAAAACAACTAAAGTAACAAAACCACCCTCGAAGTAGGCTAAAAAGAAGAAAAATAAAGAAAATGCTAAACCTGAGTACATGGAATGTAAGGACATTGCTGAAACCTGGGTAAATAAATGAAATAGTAAACGAGTTAAAGACGCAAAACATAAACATAGCAGCAATACAAGAAATGAGATGGAAGGGAAAAGGAGAAAAGAAAGACACACGAATAATATGCATAAGAATTAACACAAAGCCGTATAAACCAACATTCACAAACGTGTAAGCGCCTACAGAAAAGACAGACGAAAAAGAAAAGGATGGAGTATATGAAAGAATAGAAGAAACAATAAGAGATACACCGAATCAAGACACAATAATAATAGTAGGAGATTTCAA
>JARJED010109050.1:0-21177 GCA_030264515.1 Sepedophilus sp. GC000190 | reverse complement strand
TTATATGGTGTTGTCATGAATAAATCGCCGATTTTTCGGCTTGAAATATATTCTCACCGGAATTGAATCCGGATTATCGACGGTCCGGATTTTTGACGTCCGGATTATCGACGCTCTACTGTATCTTTATTTTAATAACAATTGTTCTTCTGAACTAACTTGAATAATTCCATCGAAAAAGATACACTCCAGATCCACCAGACAATCATCAACCGCCAACAGTTTCTATACACCTCGTCACAGCCTTTATCGATAACTTCCAGAGATCATTCGTCCCCTGAATTCAAAACTCTAAAATTCTTTTCCATCCAGCGTGTTTCCAGAATCATATAATTTTCAAATTTTCATAATCTGAGTTGACAAATACCTTGTATCCTTATTAAGCTCCTAACCTACTGCATTATAGTCTTGAATATATATTTTTTTTAAATAATATTGTATTACCTTCGATTTTTTTCTTTTTGCTTCTTATTAATTATTCAAACCAATAATGCAGACAATTAAAACAAAATCAGTTCACTTGAATGAAAAAAAATACTAATTAGAAGATATTTTTTAGACCGATATAACTGGAAACTGCGAAACATCTTACTATGTTATAAGTACAACAAAAGGAACAACAATCAAGAAAATAAAAAACCTGGATGCGTGCACACACCGCATGGCTCAGTATTTATCCTGGCAAACAGTTCCATATCTGACGAATGCCCAATCTAAATCCCTGCCACTTTTAAGGTAAAACGCATGACTCACACAATGCCAAAATAACTTAATGCATTCTAGGAGCACCTTAAGCTGTATCCAAAAATATACCATTGACAACATTTTAGAAACGTCAACCTGTGACGAAAAACATGTATTCCAACCGTTTTCGAACGGTGACAATGCAGCTCTCACTGTAATCAAACAACAAATGAATTTAAAATCTATAGGAATTTCGGAAGATAGAACTTGGGGTAAACATTTATTATGTTGATGATAGGGTTAACTATTTACTTTGTACTTGTAGTAAAAGGTCCGCTAGAAAGATCAACTTTAATTTATGAAACTGGAGATAAAACGTCTCTTACAATCGACACAACCAAGACGCTTCAACTATTTATAGATTTGGAACAAAAAACTGCTGATGGTGTAGATGCAGACGTCCCAAAAATATTTTCTGAATTGGTGCATCATTTCCAAAATTTACAAATAGATCAATTACTTAGTATATTCGAAAAAATTACACCTAATCAACGGTAAAGTACATTTAATTAATAAATAAACTTCAATTACTTCTATAAAAAAAAATATAATAATAAATAAGATAACACTATAATGAGGGGAGCAAAAGTAGCCTTACAGTTGTTTCACCATTTGGTCAGGTCACGTAAACAGGCAAAACTGCGTGTATTGTGCTGATGGCAATCCTCATATTACCATAATTTCTCAACTAAACTGGCCTCGCATCACAGTGTGGGGTGCATTGTCCAGCAAAGGTTTGCCAGGCCGGTTTTCTTTAATGGTATTCGGGATGGTGCTAATTACCTATAAATACTTGGTGAAGTGGTAGTGCCACAACTCAGAACCAGAGTTTACTTCTCCGAACAGTTCTTTAAGCAAGATGGAGAATCTCCCCATTATGCTTTGGCTTCACGAAGCATTCCTATGTAATTCGCCCCATCCACAGTATTATCAAAGAAAACTGGCACCTTTGCTGGACAATGCCTCCCCACCCTGTCATACCAGACTAGTTCAGTTGAAAAATGATGGTAATATGAGGATTGTCATTCGTACAATATACGCAGTTGTGCATATTTACGTGACCTGACCAAACAGTGAATCAACTGTAAGGCTACTTTTGTATTTTGTATTTAATTGTTAGTTCAATAACAGTCAACTAAAACACATTAGAAATAAAAAAAAAAAAATAATATGCCACGTGAAAAGGATTCTACAATTCAAATTAAAGTAATAACAGGTACTACTCTGGTTCAGTTTTGAAAGGCTATAAGTTACTGATATAATAGTTTTCATAAATTATTATGAAATATCAAAAGTGATGTGTCTTCTTTCATTAATAACCGATTATAAGTTACATTGTTTGTAGTCGCTATAGCCGCAAATAAATATAAAGTGATAATATCAACTATAATTTTGATAATGTGATCGAAACTTTAGTTAAAAATAAGAACAATGTGATATTATCAAAAACAACTACCAGAGTTATGATAATCAACAAGATGATCAAAAGAATTGTCATGAATAAATACAACTCGAAATATTAAAAGTAACTGAAGTTTGTTTATTTATAAAAACGTTATTATAGACTGTAAAGAAAAAACTAATGCTCTCTACTTTCTTCAGAAAATTTTATATAGATTCCATTTCCCTAATTACAACCACCGCCGGAATAGAAGTTATGAAAAATTTACATGAAAATAATAAAATAAGTCATAATCAACTTGATTCATGGGTAGTCTCATTGAGTTTCATAAAATCTCCAACACTGGAAACTATCAGAGCTAGTAAACCGTTACTTGAGATACATGCAACAAAACAAAATGCAATTTTAGCAATTTCGAGCATACTGTATAGGTTCTGCAAGAAAGACAAGAACTGTTTGGATAAAGATTCAGTTTTGGAAACTCTGAGGGAAATTGAGCGTCCACTGATGAACAATTGCGTGCCGAAAGACATCCACCAAAGCAATGCATTTTTGCTCGCTCTGAAAGGTTTAAGCAATGCAGGAGTGACAACGTCACTAAGCATCTTGCATAAGTGTTATTCTGTAAGTTGTAGTGACACTAAAAATCAACGTTTTCTAAAGTTTTGAAATTTTAGAACATAGATTCTCCACTTGAAATACGATTAGCAGCAATTGCCGCACACAGGCGTATGAATTGTGCCCAAAATATGAATCTGGATGATTTCAGATTCTACTTTGCTAATCATAGAGAAAACACTGAAATTAGAATTGCTTCTTACTTGGCCACAATACAATGTGCATCATATGCATCTTTTGCACAAGTCAAGGATGTTTTAATGCACGAAGAAACCAATCAAGGTATATGAAAAACTGAAAATTAATTACCATAATGTCTTACATATTTTGTATTGTATGGACACTTAGGAGATATAGCCCATATGGCTTACCTTCTTTGTATGTATGTATTCTTCAACATACATTGAAGCATGTAAGGTATATATGTAAAAATATTAATGTAATTTCCTTCTTCGATCGTAAAATTCATGTAAGTTAGGGAAGGTAGGGGGTGTAGCGGTCATATATATGTATATAAACAACAATGATGTATATACGTTCGTTTAATTACAGCCCACGTTTCGGGACAGTTCGTAGACGTAGACATCATTGTTGTTTATATATATATGACCGCTATACCCACTACCTTCCCTAACTTATATGTTTTTTTTTTCTTTCTTTTTTTCTCAACTTTTTAAAAACTCACAAACTGCATCAAATGCTCCTCTGAATTTTTCAATATTCTATGTACACATATGTAAGGCATACATAAATAATTGGACTTCTTCTTGCATAATTGTATCTATGTTTTATTAATTTTAATGTATACCACCAATTATTATTTTAGTGGGTTCTTTTGTATGGACACACTTAACAAACCTGCAAGAAACCTCAGCACCTTGGAAACAAGGCCTTAGGAGGCTATTAGAAAACGAGTTCCTTAAAAACAAATTCAACACCGATATCCGCAAATACTCGCGCAATTTCGAAACGTCAACATTTTTTGATTCCGTCGGAGCGGGCGTTGCTGTAGAAAGCAATGTGATATTCACATCGGAATCATATCTTCCCAGATCTGCGATGTTGAACTTCACGTTGGATTTATTCGGGGAAACCATTAATGTTTTTGAAGTCGGCGGTAGGATGCAGGGCTTCGAGGACATTGTTGAAAACCTATTCGGGCCTGAAGGATATTTCTCCGATAGATCGATTAAAGCATTTTTGGAAAATTCTCGAAACACGCACAGCGAAGTGGAGGATAAGGTTAAGGAGTTAGGTGAAAGTTTTAGATCGCAAAAAGTGCTGCAGAAGGATCCCGCTGGATTGATCTACGCGAGAGTTTTTGGAAACGAAATTGGTTACACGCAATTTGATAGTTTGAATAGCTTGATTGGGGACCCAATTAGCACTAAACAAGCAATTGATTTGCTTTTGGGGATGTTTAGGGAAAATGATATTGATTTAAAAAAATCATTTATGTTCCTGGATTCATCATATAAAGTACCAACTATGTTAGGCTTTCCATTGGAGCTAGTAGCTAATGGCACCGCCACATTAGGGCTAACGATTAAAGGAAAATTAGATCTAAAAGATTTGTGGTCTTACAAAATTGCTGTAGAAGGCAAAATCTATCCAAGCGCTTCTATACAAATCATTGGCTCAATGTCAGTTAACGCAGTATTAGCTAAAAGCGGAGTGCAATATGTTGGCAAAATGAATTCCAATAGCCACATTGATGGACATGCTTTTATCAACTCCGGTAAAATCGTAGATCTTAAGCTTAATGTACCCAAACAGCAAATGGATGTTATAAACATTGCTTCCGATGTCTTTATCTTGCATAACGAAAATAGTTTTAAAATTGAAGATGCATCTGATGATGTTGTTGACGCAGCAGCTTGTTCACCAAAACTATTCAGTAAAGTCACTGGCTTTGAAATGTGCTATAGAATGAAATACGTTAACGCATCACAAATCCAAGATACTCCACATTTTCCATTAACCGGTAGTTTTAAGTATTCGCTGAATTTGAAAAAAAACGACGATTTTGACAGCTACCAGTTGCTTCTAAAAACTCAAAACGGACAAGAGAATGGAAAACCAGTCTACGCAATGTCTTTATATCTAGACACGCCTAATTCAAAAGTGAATAGAAAAATTAAAGCATCATATCGATTAGATTTGGATAAATTATCATTGAATGCGAATTTTCTCTCACCATTCACAAATTTTGAAATCAATAGCAATATAGGAAATGATGTCAATAAATATAGCTTCCAGTTGCAAACTTTGTATAATAACAAAGAGATAATATCATTGCAATCGTCCTTTAAGGTGAATAGAATTGGAGAAGGTGCTACTTACGAACCATTGGCCAAACTGACATACCAAGATAAACAAATTGCTGCGGTTTCTGGAAGTGTTAGTTATTTACATATAGGACAATATTCCGCGGATTTGAAGTTAGAAGGCGTGACTGAGGAACCAATAACTATAGCAGGCGATCTAATTTATGGTAACAATGCTTTGAATATTAGAACAGCTATAAGCTCTATAGTCCTAACGGGAAAAATGCAAATTCAGTTTGTAAAACGCGATACCGATTTAAGGACCACCATGGAATTAAGCTACAATCAACATAATTCTAAGAAGGAAGAAAGTATGAATTTTATTCTACAATGGAATAAGCTGCGCAAAACGCCCATAAACGAAGATTCATTGTCAGTGACATATCAGAGCTCGCAATATCCAACATATAACGTATTCATACATTTACACAATCAGAGAAGCAAATGGTATTTGAAGAATGAAGGAACTTTAACGTTTTTCGATACTACGTGGAGCATAGATCAATTGATCAAACTGCAAAAAGAAAACAATTACCCAGAAGTTGATTTGCATGCGTTTATTACGTGCAAGGAAAAGAATATCGATTATCGCATAGCTGCTGTGTACAATGTTAGCAAAACCTATATGAACTTGCATGGTTTATTACAACTTAATTTGGAACAAAGGGTGGAAGCTTTAGTGCAATATAATTATGTAGAACCTAAGGAGACAATAAATTTATTATTCTATTATCCTAAACAAACTTGGAATTTCTATGGGCAACTCAGAAGAGACAGCCGCTCTGAATATTATTTTGATCTATATGGACGTAAGACTTTTGCAGAAAGTGAGCAAAACATCATGACTCTAATCGGCACATATCAAAATACATCAGTTGCTGACATGCAGGATCATCGAGTTAACTGTAGTCTGCAATTCCATGATGGAACACCATGGGTTATATCTGTACGCTACAAGAAGTCCAAAGATGTCTTTTTAATATTTTCCCAACTATTTACTACCAAGGATATTTATTTTACAAATATAAATCTTATGGTTGATACATTTTCGTTTAGCATTGGAAATCAAAATAAAATATTACTAGTAGTTAATGGGGTGCAAAATAAAACGTTGCTGAGCATTATGTTGGGTTTGAATGTCTATCAGCATTTCGAATTAAGCGCAAAATTGGTACTACCATTTGAACATGTCGAGTTGCAGTTTTATTGGGATAAAGATAAAGATTTGAGTCGCAAATTCGTTTTTGAAGCTGAAAAGAACGCACATAAAGGACTGTATAATATAATTATTGAATACCCAAATCAACGAATTATAGCTGAGTTTGTATTATTGTAAGTTTGTTTTGTAATGCCATTGAAAATATGTAATGTATTTATATTTTAGGCCAACGCAGGTCACCATGAATGTAACTTGGGGTATTAAAGTATCACAAAAAATCTACTTAAAAGTAGGTAACACGTTGTATGAATTTGGTGGCATATGGTTCGGGGAGCTGGAAACTCCATTTCAATATTTAGAGAAACAACAATTTCAACTCAAGTATTACGTTGTTGAAGACAGTTTTGAAGTTCAAGTAAGTTATATAAAAACATTACTTTATCATCTTAAATAATTTATTATTATTATTATTAGTCCGATATATCTTGGAGATCGCATAGCATAAATCTGTTAATAACTGGTATGAAATCACCAGATCATGTAAATGGCTCTATGCAACTAAATACTACTCTACCGGAAATATCAAAAGTTGGCGCTGCTATGTCTCATATCCATCAAAATAACGATAACTATAAAACAGATGCCACATTTATTTATAACGATCACCAAATCAAAGCTCAATCCAATTGGAAATTGGAAGGCCTAAATATAGATTCTAATTTCAAAATAGATTCTTCTTCCAATTTGATGTACCCTATAGCCGGGACTCTGAACGTGAATGGCAGTAGCAACACTAGTTTAATGTTCGATCTATTCTGGCAACGCCAAACCATACGTGTTGTAAGTAACTTCAAAAGCGATGCATCAAAAATCCAGATCAGCACGCCTTTCAAAGGTTTTGAACAAACTGCATTCGAGTATGTAGTCATATCTAACGCAGACAGCGTTTCTTTGCTAGTCACTATTGACTTATTGAATCAGTACAACAATTTGAAGTTCGAATGGAGCAATTTAGATGACGCAATCATATTTTGGATGGACTTAACTTCGCCCGTAACAGGCTATTACTCTTTAAACTTCACTCATAGTACAGTTTTAGGGGTATTGAAAGAAACATTTATAATTAGGGGTCATGAACATAGGGATCTAATTTTGCTCAAACTAGAAGGCAATATAATGCCTATATTAAATATGAAGGTAACTGCTTTTCTAAAACTATTAGAACATAAAGCAGCTTTATCGATTATTCATGAGCCTAACCCGATTTCATCCACTATTAAAGCAGAATGGAATGACTTTCATATTATTACAAATGCATCTTTGGAATTTGATATCGATAAAATAAAAAAATTTGATTGTAGCATCAAGTCTAATATACTGCTCGAAGATGTTAATATGCATTACGAGCACGATGCTGGTAAATACATAACGTCTTTGAAGCTTCCAATGAAATATTCAATATCCAATATTTTGGTATTTGATCAAAATTTTGCGGAAAATAATTTCACGCTAGAAACACCAGAAATGGCGGCAATAGTTCAATACAAACATACCAACCTTAATCCATCATTTTTCCAAAAATTGAAAATCAAAATTGATAATTATGAATTCAAATATAATTTATTATGCTCATACAACGACTACAATAATTATAAATTCAACATGCTCATACCATACAATTTTAATAATAAGCAAGGTGATGATCATATATTTGTTAGCTCAAACATAAAGCTGAGCTACTTGGACGGGATTGGGACTATTAATATAAATAAGGGCGAGGATATTTTGGCGAATGTAGTCTCTAATTACGATCTTACGAAACCCAAACGAGCAGCCAAGCTTGAATTTAAGAAAGGGAAGGAATCAGTACTAGTAATGCATTTTGAGTTCATCAATGATTCGAAATCAATTGAAGCATCTGTAATGTCAATAACCGTGGGCTCATATTTCCCACAATTTGTTAATTTCAAAGCCATGGCTGGTTATAATATTGGTAAACTGGATGAAAGAAAGATGTATTTGAATGTGACTACTTCTGATGATTACTACAACCTGTCCGGAACGTGGTTAATGGATAAAGCATTGAAGGCTGAGCTAACAATGAAGAAAAATTCCGATTCAGTAATGGCCGGAACGTTGCATGTAGAAGCAAATAAGAATTTCCGTTTAACTTATATGCACAATATATTAAAATTGATGCGGAAAATCGATTTGAATTGCTCATTGGGTGCAGATGGTAGTGTGAATGGGAGGGTGTTCATTGAATCTGACAAAGGCTGTGATGGAGATATTAGATTTATATTCAATAATGCTAGCTGTCAAAAATCGATTTTGTTAGACAGTTACATTTTCAATTATAAGACACTAATAAATTCGACGTATTTCATTAATTTTAACGACTATACTTACGCTAGCCTAGAAAGCAGTTTGAAAATCATGCATGAAATAGTCGACAAAGAAGTAATAGCTATTGATGTTGCCATTGACAGATTGCATGGACAAATCACGCGTGACGATACATCTGGTAAGTTGGACGTAGGCTTTAAATCTAATTTAGCAAAACTGAACAATATACAAGTACAATCGGAATATACTATAGATATTAAAGGCTTTGAATCTTCTATTGATTTTACATACGATAAAGATGAATACAAAATCAATTTCAATAATGTTATGTTGCCAAACATATTCGAACTGTCTACAAAAATAACAGCACCACAATTAGGAGTAATAAAACTGGAAACAAATACATTAAAAGAAAATCAAGAATACACAACACAGGTAATTTTATATATCAATGACAAACTATACTCTGCAGACATTATAACTTTATATGTAGATAATTCCGAATGGGATGTTAAATTTCAAATCAACGTTTCAAATCTTAGATATTCGGGAGAATTAGATGTTAACTTTAAGGATTGGGAACAAACAATAGGATTAACACTAGCTTATTCTCAAAACGTGAATTTAATTTCAATACAATTTAGAAATGCAAATTTGGTAGGGCATTTGGATGCGAAGGTTCAACTGGATTGCATAGAGCTTGTGGAGCAGACCCTCAAAATCAATTACGACTTTCAGCAGTACAAGAAAACGTTTCTAATTAATTATAATAATGATGATTTAAAGTATAGTGCGAAGGGGGAAATTACAAACGATAGACTCGAAGTGCGTGTCGACAAAGGAGATATTCAAGATTTTATCATGATAGGAGGCACGCATAAATTAAGAAGCCTGCGCGACTTCTCCATGTCTTACAGTCTAGTACATGACGGTGGTAGATGGATATTGGATGTTTTGAATAAATTTTCAGACAGCTATCAGACCAAATTAGATATTTTAACGCCTGTGAGGGGTTGGAGCAGAATTACATTAGAATCTAAAATAGATAATGAGAAAATTCGCATCAGTTGTAATGCTAGGAATTATCGTACATCACTAGTAGCTAAGAAGTTCTCTAGCCGAGGCGATGATTTGTTATCTATAAATTTCCAAGGCGAAAACGTGTTACTAATATCAGCCGGGCCAGGCCAAATGACAATAACTACGAACACCAACGGTATTTTCGGGAAATATAGATTGGTTGTGCAGTGCACGCCTATGCCAGGCATCTACGCATTTTCGATTCTAAAAAACGGCGAAAATTTAATTTCGATTATGCTTCAAAATTTCACCAACGATGACTACATACAGTTTAGAGGAAAACTACTAGCCCCAGAATTGCTACCAAGCTTTTCCAACTTAAGCGTACACTTCCATGCTAACAACGATATTTCCAAATCGCTGCTGTTCAACATACACAACAGCATGAGTAAACTATTTGAAGTAAAATGGGCTAGCAATCGCGTTCCACAGAAATATTTGGGTTATTTCAAGTTCCATTCGCAAATAGATAGTTTGCAAAATTTCGAAATACATCCATCATTAAACATGACAACAGATTTTGTATTTGATACCAATATTACATTAACTGCATCAGGTCATAAAAGAACTGTACATGCAAACATAATTTTGCCTATTAAAAACCAACAAATTAAAACATTGGTGCTATATTCGTGCAAGGAGCATACTACATGTAAAATAATATTCGAATTGGAACCAAAGTTGGTGAATGTTTTTTGGTCATCTCCGTTTAAGAATTGGAGGAATCTGTCATTAGAAGCGTACTTAGATCCTAGAGGTAGTGGTGCATTCAAAATGCTTAAAAATGATAGGCATTTCCAGCTAGCATGGGATTATAAGTTAAATCCCCAATCTGTAGACCTAAATATATTGACTGAAAATTCATTATTCAACTTCTATATATTCAATAATAGACAATTTAGTGTAGACTTAACTTACCAATTCTACAAATCACTAAAATCAACAACATCAATCAACCAATTAGTTTATAATTTCTACAGCGAAGTAGAATGGGTTGAGCCTACAAAAGCTATCATATTAAAATTAAAAGGACTTGAGATCGACCTAGATATATCAGGCTATTTTAAACCTTTGTATGATGAATTGGTTTACATAATGACTATGAACAATGAAGTTGAAGTAAACATTACGAAATACAGAATAGATCATAAACCTCACTCACAATTTCTTAGAGTTTACATTAACAAATATTTTATTACGCTTGATTCTAAAATATATTACGATTTAACTGACGCCAATAAACATATAGTCGGCGTTTACTACAATTCAAGCTTATTTGATGACAAAATCATTAACATAACTGGAGAATTCCCAAATAACTTAACAAGCGGTAAAGCTGATTTATTATTCGATGACATAAATAGTCAAATCAATTGGAATATAAATGTATCAAAGAATTATGTTGATATCAATGCGAATTTAATACATCAAGAACATATAACTGATGTAAATTTAAACTACAAAGTTGAGGAAGCCTTAATACAATCAGCCTTAATTATTAACTGTGGTGGTCGCGGTTTACAGTTCATATTTAAAGGCGTAAAGCCTAGCCATGAGCAAATAGATTGCGATATTTTATTACGCGCACCACACCCTGCTTTCAAAGAAATTATTAGTAATACGATAATAATACATAGCCCTGATCACTACTCCATACACAATAGCATAAAATGGCCTGAAGAACAAGCGATTACATTAGATGCTGTAGCTGATTTACAATCCGATATTAAGTTGCTCAACTTTTCGTTCGATAGCACACTGTCATTACCTGTAAAATCTAAAATAATTTACAAAAAACTGAACCCAGGAATCGATTTGAGCTACAAATCTTCAGCTGGTGGGGAATTCATACATCTAAACAGCACCTACTTACCCGGAATCACACTAAAAAGCAACCTATTATCTTCATTTGATGGATTCAGGAATTGCAAAGTCAACACACACATTAATAAAGATGATAGATTAATCGATATAATTTTCGTGAAGGAAGAGTTGGTGTTCAAAATATATGGAGAACTAACCAACAAAAGTGAGGAGGCGGATTACGAAATCGATATGAAACTCGTGTATCCAAACGGCGATGAAAGCATGGCCAAGGCTTACCTAAGCATGCAAGAAAACAACTTCAATGCAAGTTTCCAGTTCGCCAACGAGGATGTGGTTTTGAATGTCGGTTTGGATCATAACATTTACAATGTCGATATGAAGACTCCTTATTATTTCGCAAAAGATGTAAACCTGAAAGGAGTTTACTATAACAACATCGACATTCGCACTTTGGAAACGGCTGGAAAGTGGAATGATATGGATGTCGACTTTAAAGGAGTTTTGAATCTAGAACCCAACAATATAGATTTGAATATGTATGGACATATTGGAGAAGAATATAAGGGCGAGGTGAATTTCACGTATGCTAGTAAAAACCATAGGAAATTAATGGAATTGATGGGGTATTTCCCCGAAACAAAATATAGCACATATTTAAAATTCGAATCTGAAGATAATGATAATATCATCACGCTCAAAACGCCATTCAAATTAATAGATTCATTTAATATAAAAAGCACGATAAAAAAATGTGAGCATCTAGATGTAGTGATTATTGGTAAGACTATGGATAAAAATTTTGACATGAAAAATCTTATAACTATGAATGCAACATCATTAAATGCTTTAATGCACCTTTCATTGCCAGACGAAAATAAAAAATGGAACGTTATATTAAATGCACAAAAAGAAATTGGGTTCTTGAAGCTATATCACACATCAGCAGATAGTTTTAACAATATAACATTATCCTACAACAACGAGGATTCCAATTTTAATAGCATAATCAATATTAACACCACCGAGCATTTAGTTAATCATACGTTTGGTTTATTCTATAAAATACAACCTCATATAGAATATGGAATTATATTGAATGATTATAAAGTATATGAATCAATACGTACAGAAAAAGATTTGTTTGTTATAGAACTGTTTGCTAAAGTACCATACTTTAACATTGATTCAGCTAGTATTAATTTCCATAAAGATTCTTTGCAAAAACTCAATTTTAGCGCAATCTACAACACATATTATTATAGAGTTGATCAGGTCAATATTAAAGAAATTACTAAAAGCAATGTTAAATCAAATTTGCCCAGCTTGTATGGATTTAATGCGATAGATTATAGTGTAACTATTACCAAAACTGAGCACGGTTATAACTACATATTCTTTGATACAAGCGTTGTTCTTACAGCTCGGTACATCAATAACCATAAAGTATTCCATATACTTTACTCACTAAATAATAATAAAGAGGATTACAAACATGAAGGCGTACTGTATGTGAGCAAGAATTTGGAGAAAATCAATGTTTTTATAACAGACCTTATTAAATTAGTCATTGAAAATGGAGACAAATGCAGCTTCTATTGCAGCATTTATCATCCCAGAGAAAATCATACTTTGGAGATGGATATGACTAGAAATGCAATTTTAATAAAGCTGGACACACCAGTTCTTGAATATAGACGTGCCGAATTGATTATGAATTTCTTTATTGATTCATTCTTTAAACAGTTTATAATATACTACAACCAAGGAGACACTCGTTTCTATCAAGGAACGCTTACGTTTGAGCAACGGGAGCCAGAAACATATTCAATTAAAGGCAACTTATTTAGATTGCAAGATCAATTACTAGATATTAAAGCTGCGGTTGATTCCAATTACATTAAAGTTTACATGAACATAGAAACGTTGCACAATAAGCATAAAGTCCACTTTGAATTAAACATGGAGCATCCTTACCTGCTAAAAGTACATCTTATAAGCCCCAACCTAATCGACCATCAATTTGTTATCCAAACCGAAATAACTGATCTACGAACAATCATATTCTACGTTGCTTCGGGCGAGAAACAATTGGGCAAATACATATCTTTCGAAAGTTACTTCAATGCAAAGCACCTAAAAATTGAAATGGACACTCCAATATTCAAACCCTTAAGCAGTTTTCATCTAAACACTAACTGGGACTTCGAAACCAACAATACTTCCCACATACTGCTAAAACTATCTTCCGACACCATCGGTGACACACTCATAAAACTTGATTTCATTTTGCTACTAGATTTACTGGATATCGAAACTCACCTCAAAACACCGTTCTTGGAAAGCTTCGAATCCTTTGATGCAAAAATTTACATACCTAAAGAATTCAGACCAAGAATTGAAGTCGTACTAGCAAACAATCAAACTTATTCTTTAAATTTCGACCATAAAATCGATAGCTCCGCCGCATACATCCATGCCGGCTATCAAATGGCGAATAATAAATTCGATTTTCTATTCGATCTATCGTTGATTGAGCAACAATTCGCGATGTTTGCGGTCATACCCTATGACAATTTCCAATATTTAAGCATAGTGATAAAAAATCCTCACTTCGAAATTGATTTAAATCATAGAGTCTACTATTTGGATTACAAATTCGTGAACACATATGAATGTAAAACTGCAGTAGCAACATTCAAAACACCTTTTATGGGTTATGAGGAGTATTCGGTAGAAATGGAATACAAAATACAGCCTGAAAAAGTTGTTAGGTTCTATATATTCAGTCCGGCATTGAAAAAACGAATTGGCGTTAATTTTGAGCTTAATTATGTAGACTTAATGGAATTTGAAATAAAGTATGACATCGTTTCTCCTTATTCTATAGCTGGTTATGATTTTGGCAAGATTCACATCATCAATACTTTGAATTTAGACAATAAAACAGAATATAGCTTCAATTGCCTTACCACAACCAATAATTATGATTTGAATTTGAATATATTCACATTTAATATTGATGTTTATAAGCGATTTTTTATTACGGCTCAATATAATGATCAAAAACTTTACACTCAAATTGTGCTAGTAGGTGATAGTATGTATCAAAGAGAATTATTAATAGATGTTGCAACATCCCTAAGTGCTTTAAAGAACTTCAAATTAAGCTTAAATACCTCGACTAACTTTGTGGAAATGATGTATTTCAATGAAGTGTTTCTGAAATTCAATGACATTGATGTCATAAACGGAAACTGGCAAATAGCCAATCAAAAAATAGCGTTAGTAGTTGATAATATCTGGCATCCGTTTTCTATTGAATACAAATATAATGTCGATAAATTTATCGATGTTGCTGGAAAAGTGTGTTGGGACCTTAAAGAGCCAATATCAAATCAAATTGGTGGCTACTTTTATTCAGGAAATGCCATACATGTTGGATTACACATTCCTAACTACACATACAGCGCAAATATTGAACACCAAAGAAACCAAACGCATAACCTCTTCGAATTAAGCGTAGCTATGAACAATAAGGCTATTATTGTCAAAGAATCCATAACTAATATAACAAGCTACGAATTTATAAATCTGAATTCAAATACGATATTGCAACTACCGTTTAGGAAGTTCCAAGTATCTAATGACTTCCAAGCGAATCTGTTATCAAATTCTATAAACTCAACAATTGAAATTGCTTGGGGCAATGATGAGCAATCGAAAATGAAACTGCGAAACGAGATACTACCAGGTCAATTAGCTTCTACGCTGAGCACAAAAGCATTACCGCATGATCTGGGTTTGAAAATCGATATGTCGAAATTTGGAGTTGTCCCTTCTCAATTCAAAGCCGAATTCCAATATTCCGATGAACCATCTAAGCTAGTGCAATTCGAAATGTATTATGATAAAACCAAAAATTCAAGCTACTTATCATCAGAACGCAACTTCATAATCAAACATCCGGCTTCCAAAATATTTTATGAGCTATATTTTAATGCGCATAGAAGATATGATTACTCGCACGGTAGTTTAGAATTAAAATATATCAATTATGAAACGGATGTGTTAGAAGCCATTAAAACATCCATTAAAGTAGATCATGACAAATTTGGTTTATTGGGGCTAGTCGAAACGAATAAAAATCGCTTCGATTTCAAAACCGAATCTACATCTGGAGATGATAATTTGGGATTCTTGATTCGTACTAAAATCAACGATAAGGACCCACTAGAATTAGAATGTAACTACAATTTTAAAAATACTAGCCCATCACTAAACTTTATAGCTTCTTATGGCGACAGCCGCAAATATAACTTCTACGCAGGTTTGCCAAATGAGAAAGAAATTACAGCAAAATCATGGAATGAATTGTATGGAAAGCAAAGCTTAGATACATTACTAACTATGAGACTGAATACGTCACAGCTGCTGTGGGTTAAATTGTTATGGAAAAACGAGCTCTATATTCAATTTCATAAGGCCATATTGGAGGAATATAAAGATCTTAGATTTGTAATTGAAGCCACCGGTAAAGAACTCATTGATGTAATTGATGATGATATTGGCAAACAATTCATAGACGACGTTTCTGATATGAAGCAGCGCATTGTCACATATACGAATGAAGAAAAAAAGAACATGTTCTTAGATTTTGAACGAAATAAATTTACATTAAAAAAATACATATCTAAAATATGTACACACCCTATTGTCATGTAAGTGTATTAAACATTTTTTCAAAATTCATGTAAAATAATTAGTAATTATTACAGGGACTTCGCTGAGCAAGTAGTCAATCCACTGGAAAAATTCTTGATTTTGGTTTACAATACTTTTGAAAAAGCTTGCAATGATATTTTAATTTCGGTTAATTATACATTGGAAATGATCAGCGTTCAGTTAGAAAAGGCATTGCAAGACATTAAAAATATCAGGAACATTAAAGTCAATGCTAAAGATATTTTAAGAAAAGGTATAAGCGATGCGCGTAAATCACTTAAAGAAATGGAAACAATAGCGATACAACTCTTGGATGATTTTGATAGCTACATGAGTAATCTTAAGATACAAATTGAAACATTTTTTGAACCATTTTTGAATCTATTGGATGATTTAGTTGTCTACACAGAACAACGCTTGACATTACTTCAAGTTGCTATTCTAAGTAAGTATTAGCGTCAGTGAAGAACAATATGTTTTTGTTTGCTATTAAAAAATATTTATAATTTCAGATATATTAGACGTAGTTCAGCAATACGTATACAATTTACGAGAAACTAAAGAAATGCTATTAGTATATTCTTCCTATATAAACTGGTTAGAAGAACTACACATAACTGATATCTTAGAACCTGTTGGAGATGTAATGGAATCAATTTTGGAAACTATTGTAACTGACCTTAAAAAAGTAATCGAACATTATAAACCATATCTAGACGCAATCAGTGAAGCTATATTTGGAAAATACGATGGTATACACCAGTTACCACCCGTAACTGAGTTGCGCGAAAATATAAATCGCTTCTACCAAAAAACAATTTGGATCTGGAATTACCATAATATGACCGAAGGTCTAAAAACAGCAATATATAAATTCAGCGGAGATATTGATAAGGTCTTATTATACATTGACCTAGACGATAGAAGCAATGATTTTGATCTTCCGTTCGAGTACAACAATTATATTTTCCGACCAGAAATTGGTTTGATTGAAATCAGTCAACCGTTACCAGTTGAATGGGAAGCATTTAACAAACGCCCGGCATTCCAAGAGCATCCGCTTTATCAAAAAATACAACGCAAATCAGATCAATTCGTTAAATTTTACAAAAGTAGATATGATATTATGGAAAACATGGATACTTTACTGAATTTGTTTACAGAACCTACTGTTGTGCCACCAACACATAATTTCGCAATGCTGATTGGCAATTCTCATTACTTTACATTCAATAACAGGTTTTATAGCTTTACAAGTAACTGCAGTTACGTGTTGGCTAGTGATTTTAAAACAAATTCATTTTCATTGATTGTAAACTATAAAATCGATAACAATGGAACACGGCGCACGTATGAGGTTTTAAGCAGTAAGGCTTCAGTTGAAATTGATTCCGATAGAGTATACCTTAACAAAAAATTAACGGATCTTCCATTAATATACGAACACATAACTGTCTTTAGAGAGCATCATAGCATTATTTTGGAATGTAATAAAGGTGTTAAAATTGTTTGCAATACGCGTTTCAATTTTTGCACGTTTGAGATGTCGGGTTGGTTGTTTGGTAAAACTGGTGGATTGCTGGGTACTTTAGATAATGAACAAATTACTGATTCGATTTCATCGAATGGAACACAAAGCAGAGATGCGCAACATTTCATCGATAGCTGGAAGATTAATCAAACTTGTGCTTTGAGTGATAATGTGGGACTAAAGAAACCTTCATCATCGCGCCTGGTTCACGTGTTAATGGATAACATATGCAAATTGTTTTTTATAAATAACAACTCGCCTTTATATGACTGCTTTGATGCAATCGATCCAGCTCCGTATTTGGAAATGTGCATTGAAGATATGAAGGATAGTCTCAGACCAACTATTTGTAGCGCAATTGCTGTCTATAAGGCTAGGTGTTGGAGAAGTAATGTATTTGTGGAGTTACCAGAATTATGTGGTATGTTATCCTATTTTTCACTCTTATGATAAAAAAAATGTAAAACACAATTTTGTTTGCAGTACAATGTGAGAATAAGTTGGGAAATGAGGAAAAAATATTTGATGGGCATAATCCAAAATCCTTGGATGTAGTTTTCATCACACAACTTGATTGTTTGTCTTCCTGTAATGTTTCTTTACCTTCACATCTCCACTCGAGGTTAAGTAAAGTTGGTTACCACGATGTAAGGTACTCAATGGTCAACTTTGGTGGAAGCACCTTCACGAAACCACATATTAGTACGATTAATGGTGATGTTTGGAGCAATACTAGTGATGTGAAAATTAAATACAGCTAGTAAGTTTTGATAACATAATATTATCATACACATCTGTTACCCCAGAACAAATCTGTATTCAGTCATCATTATCATTAACGGTAGTAATCAATTATTATTTTATTATTTGTTTAGCGCCTCTATATCATTTCCCCTCCTATTTGGCTTGTGTACTTCAATCGCTCTTTTATCTTTGCACTTTTATCATTTTGCTAGATGCATAATACTTCCTAACATTTTATCTCTTCGTAATTATAATATTATTGAGGTGTTTCTATTTTCTTCTACTAATTCCAATAGCTCTTCATTTAATACTTTATCAACTCACTTGACAACTGATCTTGTTCCTATTTTTCGCAAATGTTTGTTCTGCTGAGAAATTTAGACCATAATATTAGAATTACGTTTTGGTGATATTTTATTTAAATTTACATCCTTGGTAAAACTGTTTTTACGAAAAAAATATTTCAGAAGATGCACAATCAGTTATCAACGCATTCCTGGAAGGCATGAGATTTCATATTACCCACGAAACGTAGCAAGTGAATAACAAATTAAAATCTTGGTTCAATAAAACTTGCAGAGAGGCAGTAGAGAACAAAAATAAAGCATTTCGTCTATGGAATTCTAATTCAAATGTGACAACTCACGCTGATTGCAAAAATACTGTCAACACTAAATCAATATTCAACCATCGCAAATGTCATCAATTAGCTGCGTGTCCAGCTGGCTGTCAAGAATACTGACCTTTTGCCAAAAACATCGGTCGTATATATTTGCTCTCAGCTTTACTTTAGATGATAATAAATTATCTCACTCCTTCACCCCCAACTTCGATTGTAACTTCTAAAATACCTAGCATACGTTTTCGTTTTAAATAAATTTGTCGCATACTTCGAAAACTAGACACAATTCCCTGAATGTTGGAAACTTGCTTTAATTCAGCCGATTCCCAAATTCATTCCATTACAGACATATAGCCATAAGACCGATGTTGTCAAAAGTAACAGAAAAGGTTATCAATAAACAACTCCTCAAATATCTAGAAACCTCGAAAATTCTTAGTGATCAACAATATGAATTCCGCATTAGTAGGTGGAAGTAGGTGAACAGGTGATATTCTAAAATGTTACCCATCTTTGGTCAAGTCATTTAAAAAAGTCAAACAAATCCATTGTAATAGCACTTCCATCTTTCGAACTTTCATCAACCCTGTGCAATTGTAAAGGAAATTTTCTCTCTAACCGTAAGATTAGAGTAGTTGTAGATTGAATATCTTCCGAAGAGCACAACATTAATTGAGAAGTTCTTCAATGGTCAGTTTTATTGCTAATACTGTTTTTCTTTCTACATCAATGACATTGTATGCTTAACTGGCAATTCAATTAATTCATTTGCAATATAGTACGCTGCATACAAATATCACAAGCTACTATCTCATCAGTTAATGCTGATCTGGACAAAGTATCTAACTGGAATAAAAATAATCTCATCAAATTCAACACAAAGAAAATCCAATGTTGCCTAATCTAAAAAAAAAGAGATAAAACATTTGATCCCATACACTTTTTTCTTGAGAATTTCAGAATGTATTGTCAATTTTAGGAGTCCCTGTGACTGATAATCGATCATGGAATGAACATGTAATGGCAATTGTCACGTCTACATCACATAGATTAGGTTTTCGTTTTAGATCTACACATTTCTTTTCACCTATCCAACTTCTACAAATCCATAAAACTCAAATTATACAAATTATCGAATATAACTGTGACATATCGCGCGGTGCACCAAACACTACAGAAATGGGCTATTGGATTAGTTAACGATCACACTCTTACTGAGAAACTCGAAACACTTAGTCATCAGCGCCAAGTCTTTGCTCTGCGTCTTTTCTATCAATACTTCTAGTGAACTTCAATATATAATGCCTCCCCTGGCCAATTTCAACAGACACACTCGTTTCTCTAGCTCTCAGCATCAGCTGGCAGCTAAAATATATCAGTATCGCACTAACTTTATTCCTCTGACATCCGTCGATTGGAGTGACCTACCTAACACATTATCCAAAATATGAAAATTAGGACTAATTCAACAAATTTCATAAAACAATCCTAAAAGCTACCGTCATCTTCCGCTTATATATAAGAAAAGTAATGGAAAAACTATTAATCAGCAAATTCTCGAATATTTGGAGAACAATAAAATAATACCGAGCGACAATACGGATTTAGAAAGAAACGTTACCCCTCTGTGCGAGAAGTCAGTCGAGTGCTATGGCGAGTCATGACATTTCCAAAACCTTTGGCCGAGTTTGGCATTCTGCTTTTCTTAGCAAATTTACTCCTACGGAATAATCTCCATCATTTATAGTCAGCTACATATATGGGGTATTCCATGCGAAATTTACCTATCAAATGAGTTTGCATTTTCGATTTCGCTGAAATTTTTATATGTTTTAGTATCTATTCAAAGACTTTTATTAATATATTATATATTATTCTAACGAATGGTTAAAGAAAAAGCAAGTTCTATTATACATTTTTTATTGGAAATAATTTTTTTTTCCAAACCTATTCATACTTTTTGTTAACCATTATTTTTATTATAAATATTTTATTTATTTTATCGGTCGCTTAAATAATTTATGTATTTCTTGTTCATCACAAGATGAAAATCGC
>JARJED010108952.1:0-11669 GCA_030264515.1 Sepedophilus sp. GC000190 | reverse complement strand
CTCCAGAATATGACAATAAAGAGTGTTATTATATCCCAGCAGAATGAGAAATATTTGAGACATAAAAAGTTGAGCCACCTGCATAGTATGGCCCAGCTGAACGTCGGATCAAGATCCGATTTGGCAGAAAACGCGTCAACAGGTAGGGGTGATATGTAACGCTCCGTTTTAAATTTGAAGCGTTACGGAGTTGCGCCAACGGGATACCGACTTGTACGCGCGTTAGAATAGCGCACGGCTTGGTATTCTGTTGCGCAGTATGCAAGTAGGAGGCACCAAACGACATTCCCCTACTCGGCATCTCCCAAAACGGCGCGCGCAGTTGCGCGCGCACCGGCCACAGGGTGGGAGTCGTTTGGAGCAAAATATAACTAAGAGACGAGAGCAATTCGAGACAGTTCCGTTCTGGGAACGGATGACTTGAGGTCTTAATCCTAGAGCGCAGCTGGCTGGAGCTGGCCGGAGCTGGGTGCTGTCAAGAGATTCGAGCTCATTTCTGGAATCGGAAGACCCTAGGAGTCTCGATCTTGGAACGGTGTTGACCAAAGGGTACGCTAAAAGTAGTAGAGGGATAAATGAATGGAGTAGGGGGTGTATATATATATATTTGTTAATAGCGTAGGAGGAAAGGGTTCTGTCACTAATTCATTTGTTTCAGTGATATAGCATAATCATAGGTAACCATATTGTTATAATCATACGCTCATAATCATATGGTTGTAATAAAATGGTCATAGTCATATGATCATATTCATTTGATCATAATCATAGGAACATAATCATATGATCATCTAGTACTAGTTAAGTTTTTGGTACAAATTGACATAATCATAGTCACTTATCTTATTATGTCAGCTTAAAATAAGTCTACATATTAATATATTTTTACATAAGCATGATCAGCAAGTTAAGTTTTCCTTGACTATTTCTATGTTGATGAATAGCATTAATTTTTCGAGCAATTGCTGCTGCCCTTTCCGTCTTCTACACTGTACAGACAAATAATAAAATTTCTCTTACAGACGTGTAACTCTTAATCTCGCCTAATAACACATATAAAAGCAAAAAAGCAAGTCCTCGTTCTTTAAGGAGAGACGAACCGGGCTAGCGAAATGATGAATTGCGCCACTAATTCTGTTTCTCTCTTTCCCTTCCAACTCTCGAAATATTCCTGTAAAATAAAAACGGCGGGCATTAATGCCGTTATGTCGTTAGCGTTTCTTCCGTCCATTCATCTGAGGGGCAGAGCCGCGTCTAAATTACACGGCCTTCTTTTTATTCTTTAATTTAACCAATTGCTCTTTTTCTTGGCCCGTTGCGATTTTTTCGCCGGCGCGAGCACACTAATCGCCTCCGGTTTTGGGGAAGAGCGAGCGAAAAAGAGAGATGGATTGTGAGTGTGCGGGGGCGAAGCCAGCCTCGCCACTCGAAAAACTTTACGACCGACTGCATTCACCTCCGAAATTGTTTAAAGTGATGTTTATTTTATTTTAAGTTTCTGGGTTGAAACTACAAGATAATTTAAATGAAAAATTACTTTATAAAGTTTCGCGTTAAATAGATCTTACTTTCTTACATTGCTATTAATTATATGTGTATTTAGGGTAAAATATTTTCAAGTTGCAAAATGAATTGCTAAAATTATTCATTTTATTAATTAAGTTAGTACTTACTTTGTCACACGCTTTGTCTCTTTCAAACTGTTTCTTATTGTCATGATGGGCCAAACTCTATCTTACTCTATCATAAACTGTCATATTCTCTGTTAAACACCGTCATACTCTTTCATACTTTCCGTACCAATGTCATACTCTGACATAATATATTTTAACTGCGTCACGCTGTGTGTCGTTCATACTCTGTCATAATCTATGATGCAGTGTCACGCTGTGCCATACTCTCTCATACTCTATCATACTCTCTGACATACTCTGTCATAATCTGCCAGACTCTATCCATACTCTATCCATACTCTATCTATCTCTATTCATACTCTATCCTAGCTCTGCCTGTACTAAGTCCATACTCTGTCCATATTATGCACATACTCTGTCATATTCTCGGTCATACTCTTTGACGCACGAGAATATAGGGAATTACGAGAGAGTATGAATAACTATAACATCATATGGCAGCTTAATAGAATATGAGAGATTATGACAGAGTATGACCAAGCATGGGAGAGAATGAGAGAGTAGAATACTAAAGACTATGACAAAATGTATCAAGCTGTGAGGTTATGATAATATGATCGAATATGGCAGAATATGACAGAGTATGGCCGAGTTATACTCTATCATACTCTTAACACGCTGTCATACTCGGCCATACTCTGTTATATTCTGCCATATTCAATCATATTCTTATAACCTCATATTTTGCCACATTTTGTCATAGTCATCAGTACTCTACTCTGTCATTCTCTCTTATGCTTAGTCATACTCTGTCATAATTCCTCATACTCTATCATACCCTGCCATATGCTGTTATAGTCATTCAGTTCTCTGTATTCTCTTATAAGTCATATCTCATTCTATATTATTTTCTCGATGTTCACAAACAATATTCAAATTAAAATAAAATAGTTAACTCTTATTTGAAAAGTTAAATTGATTATCAAAGGATACACTCTTAATATTAAGTTGTCGAATGAAACTTTTCAGTCTGAAAATAATTATCAACAGGTTCATGTTTTTTTGTTTGTTTCATTTTATCATTTTTATATAAAATTACTTTTTAAATTGATCCCCATCACTAGATTAATCACCGTTGATCGCATTACGCGGGGAACTAATTTTCCGTAAATTAGGTCGTCCGTGCAGTTTTAGAGCGGACGGCGATTAATCAAAAAATTGCAGCTGATCGCCGGAGTGATTGATCACAAAGCGAAAATCCAAACATTGACTCACTGCAGGGATGAACAGGATTTTTTTTAATTACAGCAAATTGTTCGACCAGCTTTTGAGAGCCTATGCAAATAATTTAATAAAATAATATATACTTTAATAAA
Source organism: Sepedophilus sp. GC000190 (assembly GCA_030264515.1). Taxonomy (NCBI): domain Eukaryota; kingdom Metazoa; phylum Arthropoda; class Insecta; order Coleoptera; family Staphylinidae; genus Sepedophilus; species Sepedophilus sp. GC000190. Next base: position 8,659 of record JARJED010108952.1, on the reverse strand, counting down.
TAATGTACAAAATATTATTTTAAAAAAAAATTCTACCCACCCTAATTATTTTATATGTTAAACTAATCAGATTATCACCAATGTTCATAATTTTGTGCCTACAAGTAAATAAATTATTAATTTTTAAACAGACAAATAACATTTCTTGGCATTGAAAAATGATAACATTTAAAGAATTACAAATTAAAGATTCGTTCGTTTCTAATGAGTATAATATAAAACATATCATCTGCTTAAATAAGAGAGTATTTGAGAAAATCATGAAAATTCAATGAAAATCTAAACAAACTATAGAGAATCTAAATTAATCTTAGAAAATCTCAACGAATTTAAAAAAATCTGAAGATATTTAGAGTACGTATATATCTAATACGATCAGAAAACATCTGCTAGTATCTAAGAACAGCTGAGAGTATCAGGTCGCCTTAAAGTATGACAATATAGAAAAGTTACGCAACATATCTTAGAGAATCTGAAGAAAAATAAAAAATAAAAGTTTATTGTAAGAGTATTTGAGAACATATAGGCGTATCTGAGAGTATCTTAGAAAATCAAAGAGTATCTGAGTGTATTTGAGAGTATATAAGAGGATCTGAGAGCATCTAAAAGTATCTGAAGTTATTTTACAGTTTCTGAGAATATTTTAGAGTATCTGAAAATATATGGGAGTATATGAGAGTGTTTGAGAACATCTGAGAGTATCAAAGCCTACCTGAAAATTTCCGTAATTATCTGTTCTGAGAGTATCTAAAAAAAATTGTAAAATTCACTTTTATTATAAATTTGTCAAGGCATCTGAGAGTATATTATCTGAAAGCATTTAAGAGCATTTGAGTATATTTGAGAGTATCTGAGATTATTTAGAAGTGTCTAAAAATATCTGACACATCCTATAAGAATCTGTAAGTATCTACGAGTATTTGAAACTTTCTGAGAGTATTAGAGAATATCAAAAAGTTTCTGAGAGTGTCAGAGAGTATTAAAAAAATATATGAGATTGTCTGACAGTACGTAAGAGTTGCTATAAGACAACAAATACAAGATAAGAGAAATTTGCAAAGTATGAGTACATTAGACAAAATCCGAGAGAATTTGAAAAACTCTGATGCGTATTAGAATATCTGAGAGAATAAAATAAAATTGAACGAATTTTAAATTATCTGAAAATATTTAGTGTATATGAGACCAACAAAAACGATCTGAGAGTAGCTTAAAGTATCAGAAACAAACATAGAGTAACACGAGTATCTGAGAAAATTAACAAAAAAAATTAAATAATCTTAATAATATCTAAGAGATTTATGAAATAAAGGAAAATGTCTAATGATATATGAAAGTTTTACAACTTTTTTTAGAAAATCTGAAGAAAACTTAAATTTTTTAAATTTATTATAAAACCATCTGAGAATATATTAAAATACCTGAGATTATCTTATGGCATTTGAGAGTACCTGAGAGTATATAAGAGTACCATAGAGTTTCTGTTAGGTTCTGTAAGTGAATTAGAGTATTAGAGGGTATTAAAAATATCTAAGAGTATCTGCGACAATAAAAAATAAAATGGAAGTATATATTCTTGAGACGATCTGAGAAGATCATAGATTATCTGAGGATACCAAAAAAAGATTTTAGGAGTATTTGAGATAATTAATGAAAACCTTAAAGATATTTCAAGATTTTCATTGTATTTAGAAATATCTGAGAGTATTTGAGGATATCCAAAAATATTTGAGTGTATCTATAAGCATTTGAAAATATCTAAAAGTATCTAGAAGTATTTGAATGTACCAAAATTATCTGAGAGTTTCTGAAAATATTTGAGACTATCTGAAAGTTTCTGAAAATATCTGAAAGTATTTAAAAATATCAGAGAGCATCTGAGTGAAATTAGAGTATTTGAAAAACTCTAAGAGAATTAGAGGGTATTTAGAAAATCTAAGAGTGCCTAAGAATATCTGAAAATATCTGAAAGTATCTGAAATTATCAAATACTAAATAAACTTATCTGAATGTATCTGAGAGTATATAAAAGTGTCTGATGGTATCTTAAAGTATCTAGAAGAATTTGAAAATATCTGAGAGTATCTGAAAGTATCTGAAGCATCTGAAAGTATTTGAAAGTATCTGAGAATATTTAAGTGTATTTAAGTGCATATCAGTCTATTTGACAAAGTATCTGACAGTTTTTGAAAGTGTCTTATGGAATCTAAAATATTTGAGAGTATTTAAGAGTATCTAAAAGTTTCTGAGAACATCTGAGTTGTATAGTGAAAATGGTTTAAATCTGTGAGAATTATCGAGCAAAACTTAAAAACATTTGAGAAAATCTAAAGGGATTTTAAGAAATATAGAACATTGAAAAAAAATCTGAGAAAATTAAAAGATAGAAACGAATCAAGACATGAGAATATATAGAATTCTTGAAACTATCTGAAAGGATCTGAAATTATTTAAGAATACTTCAGAAAAGAACAAGAGTATTTACAAAATTCAAATTATCACTAGGATAATTGAAAAAAAAAATATCGAAAGCTCTAAAGATTTTGAGAAAAGAAATCTATATTAGAGAGTTTCTAAAAACAGCTGAGAAAATCTGATTTCAGTGTATCAGGAAGTATTTAAAAGTAGGTTCGGCAAAATATTCTAGCAATAATAGTAGTTTGTTTAACAAGAGGGAAAGCGAGTGTTTACTGGGCCGAAAGAAAATATGGTCAGGCAAGCCGAAGGCGAGGCTGGCCTTTTTTTGAGGCCCGGCAAACCGCTTTCCCGCCGTGGTTAACACAATTTTTTTTCCTACACAAGAAATGCGTAATTATAGGCATATTTGAGTATAAATTTAACAAAATATCTGAAAATTGGTCTTGACAGATACTATTTGACAATTGATCACGACAGCTTTTTTTATAATTCAGGTTATGTCGAAGATGGCTATGGGCATTAGTGAGCCATGTGCAACGGATTACTTTGCCCGGCTAGACAATTTTTAAGTTTTTTTTTTTTAGGAAAAAAAAATTTGATTTTACATCACTCAAATAAGTTTATCTATTTTTAACGCATAAAGATTAAAATAAAACAGAAACATTTTCATGGCTCACTAGACCATTCATTATGGTTTTCCAATTCTCGCTCTATTTTCCAGCAGCTGGAAAAATATTACTTGCATTCTTCAACGTGTTAATTGCAAAACAGCGGATGACGTCAACTCCCACCCCCGACCAAAACCGCCCTCCGGTTTCGACCGCAAACTATACAACAACACCGCGGTTTCGACCATGACGCGCGCAATTAATGACCGGGCGATTTTTTAGCGGCGTTTCCGCATCAGTCACGCACTTCCGGCGGGGACGCGCATCTCATTTATTTCCGGCTTCGCGGATCGCTTCCGAAAAATTGAGTTTTATCTTTTGCGGATTACAGCGATGCGCCGCGCACACACACACACCGTGTTTAGGGAAAGGCCAGTCCCGAAAATTAATTAAACTTCTCCCCGAAAAAAAAGGAAAACGTACAGCGAACAAAAAACAAACAAACAACGTGGAAAGTGGGACGCAGATGGAGAATTCAAAAATATTTTGCGTGGTGGTGGTGGTGGGAAAAGTGGGTCGAATTCATAAATTAATTAATTGGGGGATTATTGCCTCTGCATGTAGGCATAGGGGTTGAGAGATTGTTTTTTTGTTAGCCGAGGTTGAATACATTTGTTTGGATTTAAATGACTTTTATTTCACCTCTATGAAGTATTTATATAGGATGATCACCTTCATCTCTCACTGCTAGGTAACCTTGTGGGTCATCTGGACATTGAAACAGTGTCGATAGGAACAATAGTGCATTCTACAAAAATTATCTTTCGCCTCTAGGGAACCTCTAGATTACCTGGACTTCGATAAAGAGGCATATACGTATATTCTAAGAGGGTAACCTGCATTTCACCATTAGGTAACCTTTAGGACACCTTGACTTTGCAAATTTTGGTGGTAGAAGCATTTATATTACATACCTTTAAGTGAATTATAGGTTACCTTGATCTTGAAAAAAAGGTATTCCAAAAGGGCGACCTTCATTTCACCTCTAAATGACCTACAGACACGGTCGTCTATACAGGTCTGAAAACGAAGCTGAATTTCAGTGGTGAGGACTAGCAACCTTGGTGTCAAAACAAGGATCGCTGGGGGTCTGACCAACATCTTCCTTTTGTCTCCTCACTGGATCATACTTTTGTACACGAATCATACGTGACCGTACAAAATCAACAAACAGCATGCACCCTGAGGAGCCAATATGGAGATGTCGGACAGACCCCAGCGATCCTTGTGGAGTAAATCGGAATTAATTTTTTTGGAAATAAGCGCATCAGTCCCAAATACCACCGTTGCTAGACCAATAGATAACCTGGACTTTGAAAATATTGGTGGTATGAGCACATCATAAGAGTGTGACTTTCATTTCACTGGTGATGAAAGCATATGTATTCACATTCTAAAAGGACTGCCATTCATTGTGTAGTGATGTCTTAGTCACCTTGGCTTTGAAAAATTGATCGTGGGAGCATAGATACATACATTCTAGCAAAATCACTTTCATTTCACCTCTTCTTGACTTTAAATAAATTGATATTGGGAGAAGATGTACGCACATACTTGAATCTAGGTGATCTGTAGGTCAACTTAATACTGAAAATTTGAGGTGGGAACGTGTAATCTAGAAGGATGATTTTAAATTCACCTATAAGGCACATCTATATTACAATGGACGCATATAACTTTGAGCAATAATTACTTGTGATAATGACAGAAACTAAGAAAAAAAACAAAAATATAGAATGGGAATAACTACTTCTTTCTGTTAAAAATAGTATCAAGCGCAACTAAAATTAAAGGGTACTAATCAGAAATCAAACCAGTCATCTGCTACGAAAGTTAAACTTGGACACTCATTAAACAAAATGTACTCCTTCCAAAGCGGTTTGAGCTGCAAATGCTGAGAAGAGTCTATGTTCCCAACAAAATCACTGGGAATTTCCGAATAAGGGCCAATCTTGAAATCCAATACCTGTATCAAAGGCCTGATATAATTAAGACTATGAAATCTCGCGCCTAAGGTAAGTCGGGCATGTACAAAAAGTGCCAAACGAACGACTTATCAAGATAGTTTGGGAAGAAATTCCAGTTGGGAGATGACCACTGAGAAGACCAAGAATTAGATGGAGAGACAACATCATAAGCGACCTTCACTCTATGGAAATCCTGGACTGGAGAGATGCCATGATGGAGCAGAGCAGATGAACTAAATCCACGATGGGTGGTAACACTATCAAGGAAGGCACCTGTGGGTCACTTTTACTTTAGATTATGGGGCCATATATACAGATATTCTAGGAGAATGACCTTTATTTCTAAGGGACTTCTAGGTCACATTGACACATTTTTTTATTACTTACATCACTTAACTCCTCCCAAACAAAGTGAGGAATGGAACATACAGAATAAAAACTAACAAATAAATTGAAGAGAAATTGGAGGGAGAAACAATAACCAAAATAATAAAGCAACATAAAATAAGATGACAAGGACACATATGAAGGAAGAGCAACAAGGAAGAAGTAAAGCAGATAATGGGATGGAAACCAGGGAGCAAAAAGAAAGTGGGAAGAATTAGAAAACATGGATAGAAGAAGTATCAGAGGATCTGAGGAGAGTAGGAATCACAAATTGGGAGAAGAAAACGAAGGACAGAAAAAAGGAGAGATCAAACAGAGAATAAAATAATAGAAATAGGAACTAATCCAGCCAAAATAAATTTATAAACCTCAAGAGAAGTGGCTAAACTCGAAAAAGTAAAACGCCAAATACAGTACTTGATTCCTACAGATTCTACCAAATGTAGCAATAGTGTATAAACCTGGCGTAACATACGGTAGGTTTGCAAAGGAGCAATGATAGAAGTAACATTTTTGCATACATACCAGTCATGCCTTTTTCTTGCGGGATAGGCAAACGACCTGTTTTCTATCTGTTCTCAGTGGACAGCAATTACCTCCTACGTATCATACGGTACAGGTCCTTACCGATAGTAGTGATACATTGGGTGGTACGATCTAGACTAGAAACTTAACCATCCTTAACTTATTAACAACGCACGTGCAATAAAAAAATTATTGTTACATATCTTCTCCTCGAATACTCAGCGAACAATTTTCTGCAATATAAGCAAAGACAAAAAACAAACATATCAATGAAAATTGGCAAGCTACAGAAAAAAGAAGTGGAACAGACGAGGGATTAAAACATGGCATTCTTGCACATTACAATTCATCCTTGCAGCCTAATCCTCCCGATGAAGTGATTTGAATAATACCGTGCGGATGGCGCTCACGCTTAAATAACAATAGCCCCATGGAAGATATAATCCGTGCAGTAATTCCTCCGCTCCGATATTCCCCAAAGGTTCTTTAGCTAGATTAAACCGATCAACCGAAAACGACCGGCTTGATGGATGTAGACCGATTCGACGGGTCGACAATGTCGGACGTTCAATGTTTAAGTTAATTGCATGTGCTACTTTTTTTTCTCCATCGTGCACTATATTGGCAAAACCCCCGAAGGCAAAAAGGCAAAAAAGGAGAGACCGTCCGAGAGAGAAAATGACGTTCGAGATTTTTTCCTTTTCCGGGTGTGCGTGGAAGGGCCCCTCTGCATCAATTATTAATTGAGAGCGGGAGCCGAAGAACTTTCCTTGTTAACTTCATCCGGCACTTAGAAACTCGATATTGTAATATATCGTTGCAGTCTATGCTCGGTTAACAAGTTAATTGATTTCTGGGCAAAGTTCCTTCCCGCGGATAGACAATTAATTTCGTTCAGTGCGGGCCAAACCTCCCCCCTTTGCACCACCTCGCGCGTTATGCAAATGTCCTGCAATTAAAATGAATCGATTTCGTTTATTAATCATTTCGTATAATTGCGCCTCTCCCAGGAAGCTGTAATATTCATTAATTTAGGTAAAGAAGTTTATTGTATTAAAATTGATTTGTTTGATACAGTTAAGCTCTTTGTATCTTCCTCCATCTCTATTTCGCGCTTGAATGCAAATTTAAAGGCTTGATACATTTATAAATTAAATAGTTATAGCAATTCCAATTTCAATTTTCAAAATGCGCGCGTTAAGCAATAAAAAAAAAATATCTACGGCGCGACCAATCAGATAGCTGCATTGTGAATGGCCGCTAATACAATACATACGATCAATCATAATCGAAAATTTTAATTCCAAATTTGCATTATCAAAATTCGCGTGTTAAACGATTGAAAAATATATTAAATATTGCAACACTGTAAGAAATTTAAAACTCTCATTTTGCTAATAAAATCAACTATTTAGAAACTAGTACCAAAGTGCTTTTTGTAAAAAAGTCACTTAAAAAAATCTACATCGCGACAAATCAAATAGCGGCGAATTTACCGCCAATACGTCTCATCACCAATCAAGAGCGCGCATTATGAATGGCGGCTTTGTAATGCGCGCGAAATTTAAATTTATTTCATCAATTGCAGCAGCTATGCACAATTTTCACATTTCAACTACAAAAACTAAATACATCCACATGCAAATTTTTGTGTGAATATTTTTTACTATTAAAAACCGATAAAACGCAGTAAATGGAACTAACGTGTCCACATATAAATAAAGATTTTTTTATTTCCACTATTTGCATTGTCGCCGGCCATGATAAATGGCTTGCAATCCTCAACTCGGGCGGAATTAAATAAACTAGAGCACTTCGATATAAATAATACTGGCGTGGGGCGGTTTTTTTAAGTGCATCTCATAAATAAAAACGTGTTACGTGTTGTTTTGATAGTATTAAATTGCAGAACAAGTGTATTTATAACGGCGACGTTTTTTTTTGCGCGATTAAAGCTATAACTTCTGGTCACGCAATGTTTGAAAATGCACGACAAAATGTTATTTGCAAGCAGTTTTAATGCTTCCTTAATCTGTTGTTATGTAATTGTAATTTAAATTAATTTAAATTTATTGATAATTAATGCTAAATATAAAATATGAGGTATATCAGTGCTAGCAAAGAAGTTGAAATGTATTACGAAGTTAAAAAGACAATGTTTGTTACTCGTTATTTAATTTTTGTTAATGGACAGTTAATAAATTAGGATCATAATCATCTTTAGGACTACATAGTTCGTAAAATGGGACAGTGCGGTGGCAGTGTAAAGCAAGTGCATTGTAGAGTAGGGGAGTATAGTATAGCGCAGTAAAGAGTAGGTTAGTAAATAACAGTGTAGTCAATGCAGGGACAGTGAAGGACAACACTGGAATTATGCAAGAGAGTGTAAAGAAAATACACGGAAAAGTAAGACAGAGCATGGCAGTATAGTGCAATACAGCGTAGTGCCGAGTTGTTTAGTGTAGTCTAGAAAATTTTAGCATAGTGTAGGATAGAGTAAGATAGTGTAGGATAGTGTAGGATATTGTACGGTAGTGTATGAACGTGTAGAATGGCATCACTGGGACAGTCTAGAGCAAGTGCAGAGGAGGGTAGAGCAATGTGTCGTGTAGTGCAGTCAAGAAAATTATAGCATAGTGTAGCAGAGATGGAACGGCTTAATGTAGACATACTAGGCATAAGTGATATCCATTG
>JARJED010108916.1:0-13509 GCA_030264515.1 Sepedophilus sp. GC000190 | reverse complement strand
TGAGGATTGATTTGGATGCAGGGATGATGTTATTAAATTTTACAGTTTTTAGCTATTTTTTGAGGTTGAAAGAAAAATCTGACGTGATGGGGAAAAATTGGTGTTGGATTCAGTGTCAGCGACCCCAAAAATATATAATGTGCCTGGTATGGTCAAAGGAACCATTCATCGATTTTATTTTGTGGTCCTTTGTAATTAATATTATTTGGGTACTTTTGACAGTTTCGTCTATTTTTATTAATTTGACAGGTCCATTCGACAAATTAAAATGACATTATTATTGTTTTGTATTGTTTTTTGCAGTTCTTGCGCAATTTCGACAGTTGCAAATGTCATTTTGAGAATTTAAAATAATAATAAAAAATATTTTAATATACATGTATAATAACTTTTATTGTAGTTTCCTACAAAGAAATGAATTAAAATGCAAATCAAATATGATTCACTCAGGAAGGATTCGAACCCTCGACCTTCGGATTTAGCCGCCGTTACTCTACCATCTGAGCTACCGAGTTATTTATCCCCATAGTCAGAAATTTTTAATTAGCATTACAACCTTCACACACATATTCTTTTTCGATCCTCAACCATCTCCTTCATTCAGAAGATTGAATGAAGTGATATTTTCAAAATATTTTAAAATAGTTTATGAAATTGCTAAAAAAAACAAATATATAAAATAAAACCATTCCTATTTTAGCATCCTGGTAAAAGAAATTCGTTTGGAATACTGAGAATAATAAGATTTTTTAAAATTTTGTGGTTCAAAATTTTTTTTTTGTGGAATTCTTGAAAAATACTTTAGAATTTTTTTTCATATATTTTTCTGTTTTATTTGTTTTCATAAAATTAATAGAAAATATTATTTATATTATTTTATTATGCAAATTCATAAACAAAATTTCATCAGAATATCAGGAAATTTCTCAATTTTTATTGAAATTCCAACCAAAAATATAATAATTTTGAGAAAAAAAATCACCTTATGAAGAGCTGAATAGCTTAGAGGAGTTGTGGTCTACTCCTCTGAGCAATTCTTCTCTTCATTAGGTGTTTTTTCTGAAAATTCGGATTTGAAGATGCAAGGTCATAATACCTCGTTTAATAAAAATATAATAAATTAGCAACAACAAAATGAAGTTAATACTTTAATAATAATTAATAATTACCAATTTCAAATAAAAAAAAAAAGTAAATTTTAATATTTTATAATTGAAATCTATCAACATTTCAAATTGCAAAATTGCATAAAATTTTAATAAAAAAATCCCAAAAAATGTCAATGCTAATGTCAATGCAAACATTTATTAAACTATATTCCAATTACATGAGATTTAAATGATATTTCAAAAAATGCGAAAAAATACCAATGTATTAAAAAATATAACAACATTCCAAAAAATACAAATGAATTCTCATGACAACTCATATAAATTTAATAAATCTTTAACAAATGGAAGTAATATTTCATCAAATTGCAATCAAATGTTTTGAATTTATGAAATTCTAGCAAAAATCGAATAGAAGTAGTTTCACAAAAATATTCCAAAAGTTTACAAAATTCACTTAGCATTCTCGTAAAAATTAAATTAAAAATTAAATGCAAAACATATTTAATTTTTTTTTTAATTTCGATTTCATTTAAAGGAATTAAAATTAAATGAGTTTCAAAAAAAATGAATACAATTTTATTTAAAAAATATGAATTTATATCAAATTTCAATTTTTTTTTTCTAAATTCATTGATTTTTTTTATTTTGTATGAATATTCTTGAAATTTAATGCAATTATTACACATAATTTGAATTATTTGTCTGCAGAATTTATTAATTTTTTTCGAAACTTCAATATCATTTACAAAAGTTTCAATGCACTTTAATAACTTTCTTTGAACCTATGATATTCTATACATGCTTGTAAAAATGTAATAAATCTTCTTGATGAAATAATTAATGAAAAAGTTTTAAATGGTGATTCAAATATTATATACAAATATACTTAATTTTCATGAATTTTTTAACCCAAATTCATTCGTATGTTGTAAATCTGAATAAAATTTTATTAAAAACTGTTATAAATTTTCATTGAATTCAAATTCCGCTGATATTTCGTAAATATAAATGAATATTCTCAAAATTTCAACAAATTTCATAAATTGTCAAAAAAAATGAATTACATTTTGTAAATTATTACAATAATCTATTTATATTTTACCAAAATTTAACGTGAAATAATTTATTATTATTATTTATATTATTATTTGTGAACTATTTTTTAATTTTTTATTTCAATTATTGTATTTTTTTTTAAATTTGATAAATATAACATAAATATAAGTAAATAAATATAATATATTTACGTAACTTAAATTTTCATCAAATTTCACTCAAGTTTCACAAGGATCAATGTACTTTAACAAAAATTTAAAATAATAATTTGATGAAAAATAATTAAATCAACTTTTACCAAAATTTTAAATAATTTTCATGTAAATTTCTTCGCATTTTAGCAAAACCGAATGAAATACCATATAGTTTTAACAATTTTTTTATAATTTCATAAAATTTCACAGCATAAAACGCATTTGATACAACATTTTGATAGAGATTTCCTAAAATTCTAGGAAATTTAATAATTTATAACATTTATGTTTATACATATATAACAATTGGTAACGAAATTTCATAAAAAAAATAAAAATCTAGCAACATTTCCTTGAAATTAAAAAAATTATATTGTTATCTTGTGTTTTATTATTATATTTGATTAAAATTAACTTAATTTCAGAAAAACTTTACATTTATTAAATGTGGAATAAATCGTCAATCATCATCGAAATTGGATAAAATTTTATAATCATTTAACGAATTTTCATTAAATTGCATTCACATTTTCTTAAGGTATGGATTAATTTTAACAAGATAATATATATGTTTCGGAATTAAATTAAGTTTCAGCGAAATGTTAAATTAAATTTTTCATTATAATTCGATTAAACAACCGAATTGAAGCAAATTGCACAAAATTATCATTATCTTACGATATTTTGCGAAGCACGATGAAATCCTATCGAAATTCATTTATACATGTATAATAATTTACGTAGTTACCTACATTGAAATGAATTAAATGAAAATCAAAAATTAATGTCTCGTGATGGACTCGAACCCCCGACCTCCAGCTTTTGCCGCTGTTACTCTACCACTGACGAGACGCCTTGTCCCCAGAGACAGAAAATTTTCATTTGCATTACAACTCATCACGCACTTGTTCATTTTTCTTCCTCGACTTCCATCTTCATTCAGAAGATTGAACGAAGATTCGGCGGAACTATGAAACAAGTTGATTTATTCACTCTACTTATTGTATTTAATATAAATTGGGTAAATTAAATTCATTTATATATTAAAAAAAAACAACGAATCCAAGCTATATATTTTAAAATTAAATTATATCGTAATTTTACTTTATTCAAACAAATTCTATAATATTTTAACAAATCACATTGAAACTTTTTCTTAAATTTGGGGAAATTAAGTTCAATAAAAACATTCTATCGTTTTTAATTATTATTCATTAAATTCGATAAAAAAATGGAAACTCAAAGATATTTACCTAAATTTTATCATTTTTTAAATTTAAATTCGACAATATTCGGCGACATTCAATGAAATGCTATCAAATTTATTCAACAGCTTGCTAACCCTGATGCAATGTCATCAAAATTTACTGGTATTCTGCAGATTTTTTTTAAATTTTTTAATAAACCAGATAATCGCTTATATATATATTTTCAAACAAAAGCTTGGATGCTGGTATAGTTTAATATTCGCTGATCTAGATCAATAGTTGACATAATCAAATATGCAGAAAACTTTTGATTAATTTATTTATTTATTACCAAAAAAATATGTATACTAAGCGACAAATTTAAAAACATTATCAATATAGATATAAATTCACAAATTTTTGTAACAAAATTTAGATTGTAGACTGATTACTTACATTACTTAAAAAAATATTTCCATGTATTTGAGAATCATTTAAAGTTCTAATTCTAATAATTTCGCGGAACACCTGTTAATAACCATTGGGTTAAAGATTTGTAAACGCAACAGCATTACAGTTTTAAAAATTTCGTTATCTAATTGGAATACATCCAGGTCTGTTTATCTCCAAGAAACACAATTTGATATTTCAACGAAGGGCGCACGGATTATGTCGATATTTACTCGAGGAAATCGCAATGTTTAATTCATTATTTCGGGCGAGGAAGTTGCCGTTCAGGGGTCTCTCGATCGTTCATTATTAAATAAAAAATAATGCCCGTCATCTCGAATTCAAAGAGGTTTTGCAGGGATTATTAATTTTAATTAGGCGAGGCTTACAGAACGACTGCAATGGGCTACGAGGGAGCTAATGGCAATTTAAATTATTAGGCGATAGTTGAAAGTTCATTATTAAAGTGTTAAGCAAACAGTGTCGCTATTTATTCACTGCATTATAGTTTCAAAAATTATAAAATAAAATAATACAATATCAGTTTGCGGTTATTTATTCTCTTAATAACGCTTGCAATTTTGTGTTAATTGTAATAGCGCAGATTAAGTTAAAAAATGCTAAAATAATTTATAAATTTATTCTTAAAATTATGGAAATCTTTAACAAAATTATTTAAAAAAAATTTATATCATTTCGTTGCAATGTATTAAAATAATCAATTAAATATCTTATATCTTATATCTATTTTTCTTAAATGGTTGAGGATGAGTGCAGCTAATAAACTATGTAAATTTCATAAACACAATTTGCTTGATTTGGGATGTGTAATTGCTGTAAATTGCCTGAAAAAAAAGGCGAGGCGTAGAAAGGAATCAAACTTGATTTACAATAACGCCACTTACTTTATGAACTATATGTATTTCTGCTCTGGAAAGAAAATTAAGCCCGTAATAGACTATCACATGTTCTTGTACAAGAAAATGGTAAAAGAATTCTGTACCAACATTGTATTGGAAGCAAAATTTTCTGTACAACACTATACAATAAAATGGGATATGAATTTGTTACTCCCAACTGTCCACCCATGACATTGTTGACAATTTTATTAGAATGTAATAGAGATGGCTAAAAATAGTCTTTCATTAACCATATAAGCTCCTACAATTATTTGTTAATAAATAATGTTGAAAGAACTAATAGTGGAATTTGCACTGCTTATTATTTCTAAAAACGTGCAACTCTGTATTCATCAAGTAGTAAATAACGCATGCCTACCTAACATTTCTGCATCCTTTGGAAAAAACTAGATAAGTTGAAATTCACTACTTTTCAGGGGAGCGTTTTGAATGCGTAAATTCCTAAGTAAATTTACGATATGTTAAAAAAGCACAGTGCATTTAAAAGGAAGCTATTCATATTTCGGCTTTAATATTTTTACACAATGTGTAAGACACCAAGATCAGTTGCCCTGCCCAGTGTACTTATCTCGTTTTAGGTTTAAGTCGACTTACCTAGTTATTTTCAAAGGGTGCAGATTTATTGGATGGAATTTGGACAGGTTTTATTTCCATCCATTCGGGGATTCAAGGAGGAGCGATGGAGCGATCAACCCCCTGAGATATTTTTTCTTAAAAATTTTAAGATATAGTTCCTTGTCAAATAACAGATAATTTAATAAATATTTCCTATTTCGTTTTGTCGTATAATTTGTTCATACATGATCTGTTTTTGACCTAGCAGGTATGGCAGAGATATTTTCTAGATATACCACTTATTCCAACCCATTTTCTTGTACAAACTGTTACTTACTACACATGGTATACCATTTTCTTGTTTAACAAAGTGGGATAGTGTAGTATGGGCTTTAATATAGAAAATACATTTCACATCCAATTGAATAAATTTATAAATTCATGCAACAATGCCACGCACAATACAATTATTTATTAACAATCTAATTATTGCGATTATGGACGTTTGGTACATAGATGTTACATTATGCATCGAACCACCCACAAATCGGGTGATTTACGCGAAATCATTAATGCAATAATTAAAATTGAACTTCGATTTTGATTAACGTAAACTGGATATTCGCTTCGATTTTATCGCCGACCGCAAATATATTGTTATGTATTATTTTTTTATTACATTTGTGTAACTGCAAATTGCATGGAAACCCAGTCTGGAACATTGCAAAACGCATAACGAGCGGGAAACTCGTATTATTAAAAAGTTTTTCGATCGAGGCGAAATAATAACGATGCCCGATGAAAAAATAAAATTGAATAAACAATGGGGGTTAGGGGGGTTGGAATTCGAGGGTGCTCGTCAATACGAGAAACAAGGTGAATTAATAATTGGAAATAAGTTCGCTTTGTGCATTTCCGCTTGACTCTTTAAAAATATTGCTTTTCAATCAAAAGAATAAAATAAGTTTTTCTGTGGAAATAGTTTTATGAAACTCCAACTTTTTTAGGAATCGGATAATTTTTTAAAAATATTTTGACGAAATAATTAAAAATCCTTTGAATTTTTTTGATTAAGACTGAAACTATCTGTACTAGAAACGTTTAAAATAAATATATCTATGATATTTTTTTAATTCATTGACATTTACAAGAATTCTGTGAAATTGAACTAATGTTCAACATACATTTGGAGGGCAACCACCACAAGACAACACGGAATTCGCTCAACAAATATATCAAAAATAGTAAATATAAAAATCGGATGTTAAATCGGCAATCTATATGTTATCTTATTGTTGTTGTTCAGAAGTTTATGTTGGACAGTCAGGACGAAAATTTAAAGACTGCTTAAAGGAACATAAATACCGATATGAGAAATATAAAGTTTACTACTCAACATACGCTGAGTATCTTAAGGAACACAGGCAACAATTCAACAAATATTTCTTCATACTATACTCAGCATATTGGAGAGCTTACAAATAAACAAGACAAATCGACAAGGAAATCTACTAAATGTCTAAATTAAAATTAACAAATCCACTCTTCAATTTAAAAATATTAGCATCCCATCACTCGACGAAGGTGCCCGCCGCACAGTGGGGTGAAAAAAAAAATAGCGTTCCAAAATCGCTGTAGAACTCAAAATTTAACGGATCAATTATTTTTTTAAAACATCGTTTTAAAATTCTTTATCGATCTGTCGAGTCGGATTGTTCATTTAGAATAGTTTTTTTTTATAACTTACATGTAAAAAAGATAAAATACAATTTTATTTGGCAAGAACCAGAAAATGAACTAAAAACGTATTTTAAAGTTGCATTAAAAGCAACTTGATAATACGTTTTTAGTTAATTTTCGGGTTCTTGCCAATTTAATATTTATTTTTTTCTTAAAAAATCAATTTTACATGTAAGTTATAAAAATACTACTATTTTAAATGAACCCTCCGACTCGACAGATCGATGAGGAATTTGAAAATGATCATTAAAAAAAAGTTGATCCGTTAAATTTCGATTTTTTTTACGCTATTTTTCCTTTCCACCCCACTGTGCGCCGTGCATCGAAATACGTGTCCTGTTTCATTAAATATATATATTTTTTGTAATTAATAAATATATTTTATAACTATCTTATTTTGTGTTTATCACACAATTTCATTGATTGAATCCTTATTCGGGGCAGATATTCATTAGTTTATTTGTAACGAATGGCACTCTCAAAGACTGCAGCCCAAACATTGAACATGAAAAGAGTCCTTAGGTATCAACTCAACCATTTTATTCCTATCGGATCCTTGTCAGCAACTAGTGCACCTAACACCATTCGAGGGTAGCTGATAGATGATATCAGTCGTTGATTCGGCGGCATGCAATACTACATGAGAGAATTTCATTTCAGTTCGAGTAGTAGCATACAAATATGCTTTTGTGACGTTACTTAATAAATTCATTATGAAACTCAATAGAAACTCAAAATATTTTAATTAAGTTCTACGAATGTTCTATTATTTTAATGAATTTTATCAATGTTTAATTGAAAGTCGTTGCAATCTCATTAAAATTAGAAAATATTTCACGAAATTTATTATAAAAATTAAATCCAAATTCATCGTATATTTATCAAATTCAATAAAAATACTATAATAATTTATGAAAATTTTTCGATTTTTTAATTAAACTTGTAGAAAATCAACGCAATTTGATCTAAAATTGTAAGAATTTACTGAAAATTAATTTAGTAATCTGCTGCTTAATTTTACCTACCTCTTCCAACTGTGGACAAATGTTTCGGACTACAGTATTCATCAGCTCGTAAAGACGAAAATGTAACAGGTTTAGTTGTCATATTGTTGAAATTTCAAGATATTTGTGTGGATTTCACTATTAAATATTATAAAATGCAATGAAATTTTAATCAATTAATTCTTATTAAATTCTATTAAATTTAACACTATTTAAAGAAATTTTAGTTTCGATTAGATTTTATAGAAATTTTAAGAAATTCACTGAAATTAAATGTTAATTCCTACTAAATTTCAGAAAGAGTTTATTAAATACTCTAAAAGATGTATTGCTTTTTATGTATTTACATAATTCATTATTAAAATTTAATTAACATCAATTATTTGTTATGTATTTTTTTTTAATAATGGGACATGCATTCGAAGGAATCCTGCTCAGCGAATACTAGTGAAACATAGCGCTCCATATTATCACTCCCAAAAGGAGATATATTGAAATATTGATAACATTTATTTGGCAATAATAAACTAAATGTGTGCCCCATGTTACTATCATATTAATTTTTTTATAAAATAATAATGTTAAGTTTATAAAGAGGACAAAATTGTGTAAGGATTGTAAGCAACTTTGTAAGTTTTGTGAACTGATCGGTACATTAATAAAGAAAATAAATAATAATTCTTTATAGTAAAAATATAAAGATACAATTTCTTTTAACTTCAGAAATTAGTATGTAGGAAACTGATATATTTTAAATATACTATTTAATAAATGCTGAAACAATTGCAATAAGCTTTCTTATGACTGCAACTATCATGCAGGATTTCTTTTAAAGTATTAATTCTTCATTACAAATTTTACCCCTTTATGCTTCACACCTCTATCAGCACACTATAATATATACGTACGAGTATGTATGTATATTACTACTATTTGCATAATATAACTTCTAAATATGTATTATAAATTTAATACTAAACTCCTGTAATATAATTTTCTTGGGACCAATTCATTACAATTCCCGCTACCCGGGGATCTATTATGTGTATGTATACGTGCATCATACATATATATCCCTTATAACTTGAAGTGGGTTGCAAAGAGATTCCAGGGCCCCCACTTTTTAGGGCAGTAAATTTCAAATAAAACACACGGATCCACCTTTAACACTCGCGCAAATTTAATTAAGACACAACAAGGCGCCTTGCAATAATGCGAATACACTTAATCAAAATGTTTTATTGCCGAGCGAAAAATTTATCGTTCTGCACCACCGGGCCATAAATAAAATGGGTCTTACTCATTTAAAAAACAATGAACGGATACGAAGGCAAGAAAGTCAAGTCAATGTTTAAGTCTCGGTGCCGTTTAGCTTTTAATTAAATTGTAATTATTCATTTGCATCGCCCACATTAACTGCAATACATTATCAAGTAGCCTATAAAGGATGAAATGCTTTTCGCAAAAAAATATACATACATACATTAAATGATTTTTATACAACGGCAGAGAAAGAAGTGAATAGTGCGAGAATTAACACTTCATACATGCGCGTGCGAGAAGTAATTAACAGGCGTTGCTATACCAACACTTATTATTACATTTGTATTGCAAATTAAAAATTTCGGACTCTTTGGATATGTAGCTCGGTAGCTCAGTTGGTAGAGCGACGGCGCGTAAAGCCGGAGGTTGGTGGTTCAAATCCTTAACGAGTAATTAATTTTTAATTTTACAATTAAATTAATTTCTCTGTAGGAAACTACATTAAAATATTATTCATGTTAATCTTCACTGGCCAGCTAACTTATTATGGCGTTTAAAGTTTCAAATAGTTATAATATAGACATTCTCGCATTTGTTATAAATTTTCTAGTTTGTAGCTAAACTAGATTTTTTAAAATGAAAGCTATTTCAGTTATCTTTTTTTTTTGCACAACAACAATGTTCTAAAAACAATGAAAGTGCAATATTCCGCTTTAATATAGCAGCGTTTAGGACAAAAAAGGATTAAACAAAGGGGAGAAAAAAATCGAACTGCAATCCTTCACGCTCAGAGATTTTTATTTTTTTATTTTTTCTAAAATGTACTGGCACACGCACGAGATAAAGCGTTCGGGCATTTGAGTTGAGTTTCAATTTATTTTTGTTGTTACTGGAAATTGCGCAAGAGATAAAAGTACATGTATAATCCGATTTTTTGTCAGAAAGGGTACGGATTTGTGTTATTCTGTTTTTGTGTGTGCTATGAAGAGCAAGGGTATTGTTACTGTTTTTGATTTGTAGCCAATACTAATGATTTGTGTTTCAACTCATTTAAAAAACGTTTACCAATTTACAATAAACATAAATAATATTGCTATCACCAATTGTAATATAACGAATAATTAAAATTACCATTACAGTTAGTTGAATTATTTAAATATGCATTGCAAACATTTATGTTGTTACCAAAAATGATTAATTAATTTCGAAGTAGAAATAGGAATTAAAACTTAATAAAATATTTCAATAATTTGATAATAAATGTTAAATATTTGAACTCGATTTTTTTTTAATTTGTGATTTGTGAACGCAACTTATTATGTAGTTTAAGTTGGCGGCACTAAATATTTTTCTAGTGATATTTTTAATATTGGTAATAAATTTAAATAGCTAACCTGCGAACGTTGCATAATCCGGTACAGACACAGCATCTGGTCCAGATAAGCATCTCATTCAGACGCAGCATCCCGATGATCGCAGCCATCCAGAATGCGAAGGCCATAACCACACTTGTCATGATTATCTATAAGCGTCAAATATATTAACCTATAAATATATTTATATGATGCGACGACTAACCTGTAATATAATTGCAGTAATGCCATCAAAAAAATGTGATTTCCGTAAAACTACGTTCAGATAGAGCCGAAAATATTAATTTAATTGAGTAAACATACATTTTAATTAAAATAATATTCGTTCTAAAAACCAATTAATGAATTGCAACATATTTTATTATGAAAAATAAATAACCCCAATGAAAGAAAAAAAAAATAAAAAACATAACTAAGTTTGTTAAAATAATGTTATTTAAAAATATTTTTCAAATAATAAATCATGATGATTAATTAAGCTAAGAATAGAAATTAATATTTCAATTAATTATTATTTATGATATCAAATATATATAATTGCCAGTATCAGTCAGTTGTCCTCTGTAACGGCAAAAAAATCTCGAAATATAAATAACGTAGAAAGCTGCAATTTGGTACACAGGTAGCCATTAGCCCAAAGGGATGCACGAATATGTTTTGATCCCGGAAATACTTCAGAATCAAGTATTATTTAAGCGTAAATTAAAACTTATACAACCAACTTCACTTTAGCTTATGCAACCAAGTTCACATTATGTCAATGCACGTCATTGTGAATTAAATGAGCTAACCGTCGATTTTTCAACGGGTAATAACTGCTAGTTATTAATAATATTTATAAAAAAAATACAAATTAACAAATAAAATTATAATACAATAATAGTCAAATGCATTTGTTATTGTTCTATAAAAGAATATTTCGCATGAAATAACATGTGACTAAAATTACAATAATATTCAGTGATAACATTACGCTGTTCCCAAATAATAATAAATAGCAACAAATAACTATTCACAAAACTTATATCTGCTCGGCGCAAACTAAATGATTTCAGACATTGCACTTAAGTATAATATTTTTTCTTCGCTCATTGCAGCCATTGCTGATTACATTGAATTGGGAGCCTGTTGGCTTTTAATTTCGTTTTCTTTGCTCGATTAGGGACGAGAAATGAGAGGCAAGGTTCTCTTATGTTGGAACGAGTTAGTAAGGCTTACTCAGGAAGCCCGGGCCACCAAAGAGAGAAGACAAATTGCGACGGTGCTGTGATCGCTGATGGTGTAAATAAAACAATATTTGTCTTGCCTTGTCTTGTATTTACTTCTGTTAATAGAATTAATTCGGAATTTGCCCGGAAAACCGTTTAAAATTAGAGCTAGAGAACGGTATACACCCTGCAGGAAGGGTAGTTTCAAGAGATGGAGAGCGAGAGGGATTTAAAGATAAAAATAGAAGCGGGGATTAATTCACCTCTGCTGCGAGTAGAGTGATGGTGTGTTTTTGAGGATGAAGAGGAGTGTTAGGATTTAATCTTGTTTTTTTAAATGTTAATTTGATTTATATATTTTAATAATAATTGAATTCCCATTTTAATTTGTTACAATTAAGAAAAAAAACATTAGATTTTCAAAAATTTAATCAAAATTTAAAAATTTTACGAAAAATGATTTTTAATAATAATTGTCCAAAAATTTCAAGTTTTTTTTTTCAAAAACTATTCAGTAATTTAAAAATTCAAATACTTTTTAAAATATTCCATAAATTAATATTCTAAAAAATGTTTCCAGAAATATAACAAAATTCGATATTTCAAATCAAGATATTTCCAACAAAAAAATTTATGAAGATTCAGAGGATTTTAAAAATATGTTTCAAAAATTAAACGTTTTTAATTTCTTTTTCAAATACAAATAAAGCATAATTTATATTTTTTCACACAATCAGGTGACATTAAAAAATGTACCAAAAGCAAAATGAGAATTTTTGAAAATATTACAAGAAATAAAGTGACCTTAATAATTTCTCAGTTTTATTAAACTCGACAATTTTAGATTTTTTTTATAAAATCAATTGATTTTGAGAAATGATGTAATTTTTAACATTTCAATATCGCACAGTCGCAGGCGTTAGTATTGAATTCTGCTTTTTTTTCTTCAATATTCTCTTAGTTTTTTACTGGTGATTAGTATCTTCAGGTGCGTTCGAAGATCATAATTAATTTTTGAAAGATTATATTTGGTTTTTCAAAAGTTTTCTTTATATAATTTTTTCTAAGATTTTTATAGGTTTCCATTGTCTTTGTTTTGATTGTAGTTATAAAAGTTCTACTGGATTTTCGAAGATTACCAACAATTTCAGTGACTATTCAGCATTATAAATCATTATTATATATTTATTTGATGATTTTCAGTTATTATTAATAGTTTTTGTGAAATTGTCATATTAAGAAATTAAAATATTAGCAAATATTATTGAATTTCCGCAAATTATAATTGACATTTGTTGAAATCTCTAATTTTCTTTAATAATACAATCGGTAATGGCATTTAAGAATGCTAAATTTCGACTGCTAATTCGACAATTTGCAGGGCTGTCGAATCAGCAGCCGCAATTTTGCTTTCTTAAATGCAAGCAGCCGTATTGAATTTTTAGTT